>JZLH01S0172654.1:57799-68910 GCA_001188425.1 Eucidaris tribuloides | reverse complement strand
TATTATTATTATTATTATTATTATTATTATTGTTGTTGTTATTATTATTATGGTTTAGTTGCATATTTTAACATCTCAGGGACCTGTACGGCGATCGCCTGTTGTTATGCAGACTGCTGTTTCGAACCCCCCCCCCCCGCCCACCCCCTTCCGTTGAAACTGTAAATGTCAAAAGTGCATTGTCATATCATGCTGTACCGTCTGGTATGCACGCAGCGTTTGCATACCCTTTGAACCTATAAAACCCCTGGATGTTGCGGATGACATGCAGAGTGCTCGATGTTTGACCCCTTTGGATCTGTTTCCCTCATCGTTTGCTGGCATTCGGCGAAGAAAAAGGCTGAATATTTAACTCTGTTTACTTCTCATCCCGAGGTGCCATTTACACCTTTTATAGGGGTTATGACCTCTGTAGAATACGATTAAAAAGAAGTGGTGAGGACCCACGATGTGCGGAGGGAAGATGTGCGGAGGGAAGATGTTAAATGTGAGACGACACTTTCGCCTCCTGATAACGGAGAACATGTCACTTCACATTAATATGGAAAAAGATGAAGAGTGTACTATATGGCTCAAGCGTATACTTGATTCGATTGGGAAATTTATCAATTTCTATTGAACCCAACATTTTGATAACAAAATCGAATTTGCCACCATTGTATAAATTCATTCATCCCTTCTTTAAAGGACAGTGATGTAATTGGGCAATGTCAAAATGCCTCAAGGACCAAATGAGTTAAAAGCTATTTCAGTATATGCACTGGCTAGAGTGTATATGCACCCTATTCAGGCTTTAAAGTATTTGTCTTAAATTTGTTTACTTAAGGAGAAACAAAAATAATTTGGCAGTATGGAATTAATCTCCGGTCTAGATGAAAATTGATTCCATAGAAAGCATACACAAAAAAATTCACCGTAACACCAAAAACTATTGATTTTATTTAAATATTTATTTGCATACAGTATTAAAAACAAAAAACAAACAAACAGCGTGGCCCAATCCCCACTTAAAAGTGATCTTCCATGGGGCTCTGTTATAAAAACACAAGTGTCAAATGCAAACATACACTATAAATGCAATTATTTTTAAAATGTGCGACAACATGACAACAAAATGATGAGTAAATTAATTACTTGATTCTGGGAGCTTTGTGTCTTAAATTTAAGACTACTCCCTATGCAGATTACTGAAAATATACCTACAATCAATATTTTGCTGATGTTGACACCCTTGTATGAACAAACACAAGTCATGTCGTGCCTCGCACTTACACCGATGGGCGCAACCCGCATGAACGTAGTCTCGGTTCCAGACCATGCAACCATTTCTACCTTAAGACTACACTCATTCTCCGACTCTTTCTATTTCTATGGTACACTCACTCTGCCTAAATCATGTAAATCAAGACACTAGTTTTAGTCAAAACAGTTGACTGAGGATAGTAGTTTCTTTATCAAGTTGATGCCTGGAAGTCAGACTTCATTAAGAGGATTTATTGACAGCCCACTCGAAACTTTGAATGGTTGATCTCACAAGCCTTTTCGCAAAATTCAGGTATATACACTCTTAAAAATCCCGGGTCAGACTGACTCAGAAAAGAAATCCGTTAAGGGCACACCCGGAAAAGGGTCAATTTTAACCAAATTCCGGGTCAAGGTTGACCAAAATATGAGTCAAACTGACTTGGATTTTGGTCAAACTTGACCCGGAATGTGGTTAAAGCTGACCCTTTTCCGGAGGTGCCCCAACGGATCCTTTCTCCGAGTCAGACTGACCCGGAATATTTAAGAGTTTATATTATCCTAATTCTCAATGGTTCCAAACCATATTGTCTATTGACCTATTGCAACATCAACTGAAGAAGGCATGAAGAAAAATAAAAGTGCTGTGAATGACATAATGTTTACGTGGTGGGATCTGTTAGCTATAGGCCCATTCGACAGGTTTGACTCCATTCAACCTAGTCCCACACACGTGTTTTCACGTAACAATAGCACCCTTTGAAGGGGGTTGAGGAGAGATGAACCCAACTTGTCAGTATGTATTGATACAAGTTCTCTCGTGTGTATCTTCACATTGTTCTAGTAACGCATAAAGAATGAAGAGGGAGGTGTACGTAAGTTTTCAAAGAACTATGCAGGAAACCAGTTTCGATTTTTGCCTCAACGCGGTCATACGGCTGGCTGAGGGGTAACAAAGAGGGGGTGATTTGAACTCGTATAGCACGTCTGGATATGTTTTGTTTGTTAATTCATCAGGTTCCAAATGCGATTACACCATGGATGACTGGATCACAAGATTTACTGTTTTCAAAGATTTTAAATTTGACAACAATATTGCTGAACAGTCACAACTTGTTTTTGCTCTTTAGGAACTGCTCCACTGTTATCACATTAAGATTAAATGGGACTGCACTTGACACGCGCTTACATCATGATATAACTTTGGCGTGATTATGTAAATCTACGTATACATTTATCTACAATTATTCTTGTGTACATGGTATGTAAATGGTATTAGCATGATCCAGTTCAGGGAGCTGGAAGGAGTAAAAGGGATTACGAACTATCGATCAAAATCGATCGAGGAGACCGCGGCTGACCCATCACATTGTCAATATGTCATTATGTTCGTATAATCAGACTTAGGTATAGAAGACCCCCGGTAATAGTATGATTAACCATTGGGTAGGCTCGGTAACAGAGAATGAGAAACAATATCATCATTTTCTCAGTAAGCTGAGCATGTTTTAACATCCAATCAAACCCGATCCCTTCTGCATTCCGCATTCATTCTCTGTACCTGTTCAAGGACTGCCACAATTCACAATGAGTTTAATAAACAGAATTAGCCCGTGTAATCGATGTACAATTATTTCCGCCATCATTGTATCGACTTCAACAATCAGACTTTAATCAATCCAATCGTTGCAAACAGCAAGCAGCCTGGAGTATACCTTCTTGCGATAAACAGCAATGCGAGGTGTTGCAAAGTGTTTTCTTCCTAGTTAGCTCCCTCCGATATATAAATTACGAAGTTTTCTGAAAAAAGTGGTACAGTGAAGTTCTCAGTTGGGTGTCATAAGTCTTCTTCGAGCCACTTCACCTCCTGATCCTGAACTGAGAGCCTGTACCTGCGCGACCAGGGGTATGCCAAACATTTCTGTGGTTCAACGTAGAGGGTAACAATAGCGTTACACACGACGTCACGTTATGAATATTCATGAGGGGATACCAGACCCAGACGAAAGACTGAAACTGTGATGCGGGGGTTGGTCGACGTTCACTCGAGTGTACCTCGTGCTGCTGGCCTGGAGAACTAATCGGACTTATCCATCAAGCTCCGAGCTCGAAGATGAGAATACAAATTTTGTTTCCTTCCAACAAAAAGGACGTTTTCACCATTTTTTAAAAGGAAATCTGCATCATATAAGGTAACCACATTTTACTTCTACTTTTTGTATACGCATTTTG
This sequence comes from Eucidaris tribuloides, assembly GCA_001188425.1. Taxonomy (NCBI): domain Eukaryota; kingdom Metazoa; phylum Echinodermata; class Echinoidea; order Cidaroida; family Cidaridae; genus Eucidaris; species Eucidaris tribuloides. The sequence continues at coordinate 65,436 of JZLH01S0172654.1, read as the reverse complement.
GTGTGGACTCATTCTCCGTGCGCGTATTACGTCTGACCAGGTATGACCCTGAATTACCAGCATCATCGTACTTAGCGTTGGATGAGAGCAGTATACCATGTCACCACTATACTTAGACGCGCTAAAACAACGATCTTGTCATAATAGATAATACACGTATACAAACCAGTGTGTACCGTTTGACCCCTCCGCTATAGTTGGACAAATTTTGAACAAAGTTGCTATCAAGCCGAGCAGCAAGAACAAAAACCTTACGAGACCCTATACCCTCGTTAAATCGAAATCATGACTAGGTATCATTTCATTGGTACCTTGGTTAATGCATTTTCATCCAATCTTTGCCGATAATTTTTCTCTTTCAGTCTTAGCTTGCTTTACTCTTTAGAGGGCCAATTCCCTTTCATCAATCGTATGCCATCTAAATTGGTTCCCAGCAGGTTAACGCTAAACCACCCTCGGAGCCGATTTTCAGCGGCTAGATCCCCAAATCGGGTCGACTTTTTTCATCACATACGTCACTGACACCCGTACTGAATTGTCGACGCGCTGGTGTCGACGAACGACTTTGAATATTTTGTTGTCCAAACTTTACATCCCTGTTATTTCTGCAATCAGAAAACAGTAGCTTTGTGAAGGTCAGGGTCAACTCTAACCTTGAAATCCGTCCCCATAATCAGTGAACTTTGAGCTGCCGACTATAAAAGGGTAAAATTATGTTTTGAATTTGTCTGTTGGACGTACTTCATTGCCAGTATGAGATTCTGATGAGTTCAGCTCAGGGGCGTCGATCCATGTTTCGGATTGGGGGGTGCAAAAGTGAAAACATGTCAAAAATTTTTGGCGCGCTCCGCGCGCCAGATTGCAATGTAGAATTTTGGAAAAATTGACAATTTTGTAAGTTTAATAGTATTTTCATGCCATGTTTAATGGGTTTACAATGTAGTGCTTTCCAATGCTTTTAAAACATATATATTTGCATTGCATATATATTAATATTATTTCAAGATTCGAAATTATTGGGGGGGGCAAAAATCGGATATGTTGCCCCCTAATATTTTCATTGGTGGAGCGATCGTCCCCCCCCCCTGCCCCCCAAGGATCGACGCCTCTGGGTCTGGGTATACTCTAACCCTGAAATCCGTCCCCGGCCATAGTCAATGAACTTTGAGCTGCTAACTATATGAATGAATTTGTTGGAAGTACTTCTAGTGAGTTCATTGTCAGTGTGAAATTCTGATGAGTCCAGCTTCATAAAATGTTCTGTGTATCTCATGACAATATCAATTTATGGAACAATTATGTTCAGTTATATATATTATTTTTCACCAATATTTAGCATACATACGTTTATATTGTTGCAATCTTATCCTTAGAAGAGAGAGATGAGGGGGAGAGAGACTGGAAGTGCGCCTTGACTGACAGAAACGGTCATAAGGTGCATTCACACGTGCACGCAAAACGGTTTACGTCATCTCATCGTAACGTGCCAATGAGGGAAACGCTCGTGGTACCATTCGTGATGGTGCGCGGCTAGTAAAAAAGTGCGTGGCCGTTCATGACAAAATGTTAAACTTGTTAAAAAGTTTTTGGTATGATCCGGCTGGGGCTCGAACCCGCGACCTTCCGGACGTGAGGCAGACGCTCTAAGCACTAGATCATCACACCGTTTATAATCTCAAGGATTAGAGAGTTGAGCGAGCTGCATACCACAGAATGGCACGCCTAGGTACGCCATTGTGCGGGGTGATGCGGAATCAAAACTCGTGCACGTGTAAAGCACGTATAGAGTGTAGAAATCTCTCCCACAATACAATGCAAACAACCTTATTTGTATGATAAAATACACTCGTAAACAAACGAGTGAAATTGGTCACTCTTTGAGGACTGAATATCAAAAAGAAAAATTAGAGTGAATTTTGAGTGAACTTAAGTGATTTTCACTCATTTTGAAGTGACCTCATGGATCACTCGGGGATTCCGAGGGATCCCCGAAATTTCAGTCGTTTTAAGAGAGTACTGTAAATGGTTTCTTGTAACATTATGCACAGTGTCTTTATAAAGCATTCATCAACACCGTGGAAGCCCCATTTCAATACTGGTCACACTTTGATATCTGACGTAGATGATAATTATTTATTTATTTATTTATTTATTTATTTATTTATTTATTTATTTATTTATTTATTTATTTATTTATTTATTTATTTATTTATTCAGCTTTATCTTTATCAGGGTTACCCCATCAGTAGTTTAATACTGTTATTCTTGGGGGCCCTGCATCAATGATATACATACATGAATAACAATACAATATAATACACAAAATAATAAATACCGTACACATTCAAATAATATTCACTCCTATAGAATATCAAAATAATCGCAAGAAATACTATAGGCCTTAATAGCTAGTAAACTTCCACTTTGGCCATAGAAAATAAAATTATTATTGTTAATAAATGATTAACAGGCAAATCGTGTAAATACACATAAACAAGCTTTTGCTAACAATTTGGATATTTAAATCATTTATATTGTTGAAATGCAACTGAATTATAGATTACATGACCAAAATGGAAGTTTACTCCGCAACACAACTGTGTACATTAATAATTAATTATAGAAAAATGAAAAAAGAGAGTAATTGGAATATGAAGTAATTGTGTTGTTCAGGTTGGAAACCCTGAAAGGTGACTTAGTAAAAATGGGGTTTATGTGCGGATAAGCAAACATGAAGGAAGATTTACAACATTGAATGGACAAATAAACATGCCAGAACACAAAACTTACTGTCACTAGCTAAATATGTACAGATAAATATTGGCACATGAATGAATGTCCTGGGGAGTAGGGACAATCGGGGGGGGGGGGGTGAATTGAATGGATGTTCATTGCTTTTAACTTTTTTAAGCACTTCATAATCGTTTGAAATGCATTTTTTCCGGGGCTCCATTATTAGACCTTATCCGACCTTATTAAAGACAGCCTGGAGCATCATGAAGTGCAGATTTTTTACTTTTCAAATTGGAAACATTGTCACATGATGCCTTAGATGTGTGGTTCATGGATATTTTACTATATACATGTATTTTAAACGTAAATCTTGAATTGGTTAGAGATAAAACATCTGTTGGGTTTGCTCCTTGACAGTGCACTTTTAAAAATAATAGTTTATATTCATAAATTGTGCAATTCGGCGATGACACGGTGTACAAGCCGCAACAATGCAATCGCAAAATGACAAGAGTGGTGTTTGAAATAAAGTCACCATGAATTACTTTAAAGAACACTATATAACATTGTGGAAGCCCCATTTAAGAAAATTGTCAAACTTTGCTAGTTGACCGACATGATAGTGTTTGAATGGACAAATAAAGATCCTAGAACATAGCAAAATACGTACAGATAAAAATGACACATCAGTTATTGTCAGCTGACGAAAATTCTGCAACACAGCAGTCTATGAGGAAAACCTGGAATGGTCGCTCAATGATTTTCACTTTTTAAAAGCACATAATAATCGTTTTAAACTGTCAGTGCTTCATTTTTAGACCATATCAGAGACACTGGAGCATGGGGAATCGTGTAGCACAGATTTTATTATTATTATTATTATTACATTATTATGCCATGCCTTTAATGCGGATATCGTGATGAAATGTTGATAAATATTTCATGATGTGAAACATTTTACAGGATTTCTACGTATTGCACACATAAAGGACAGGACGCCTCATGATATCAGGCCCATGATTTTCGATTGAAAACACACTTCTACTTTGTTTTATTGGTTGCATAGCTGAATGAATCTAGTCCATGATTTGATTATAGACAATATCCGACACTAAATGGAGCTATGGAGCGTCATCACATGCCGTGGACGCGAAATTATTTTTGTCACTATGCAAGTGACGTCATGAATGGTGAAAACATTCATGGTTGATAAAGTGAATAACTCGCGCTCATTCACCAATTTCATGAGCAAACTGAGTTGTTTGTTCGTGGATTCAAGCTATTTCTCACGTTTTTTTGTGTTTCGTTTTGTATTTTTTTTTTTTTTACTCCGGAATCCGAAAATGCTCAGCCAGCCCACACCGTATACATATCTTGTGGCGTTATAGTCAAGAACATGAATGTACGTTCATATATTTGTCAATAACCTACATTCCTGCCTATATGTACGTTCATACTATTTTGACCGGCACAATGCATCTTTTTATTTTTGTATGATATCTAAAAGTCTAACTATCAAGTGTATTCAAAATAACTTCCTAATAATGTCTAATATAAGAACTCCTGTCTTGATTAAAAACCGTTCTCAATGTGATCAAGTGCATTAGACCTTTCAATCCGAATATAATTGCCTACACGAATTATATTTCATTTCTTTCCGATTTCGGCTCAACCAAAGAAAAACAAAAAAGTCACAAACAAAACAAAGCAAAACAAGTGAAATGCATTCTTGGGCAGTCGATGTCCATGCATCCACCCTTAATTCGAGCCCCATCCAAACCTTAGTATCTCATAAAAAATTCCTTCCTTTTTGCAGTTGCCTGTAGTAATTCTCGGTATACACATGATACATGCGCAATACCGTGCGCCACCTATCGGGTCCAACGGACATGCCGAAATTCGCAATGCACTGTACCTCATGGAAAATAGTAGATACCATGAAACCTTACTATATTACATGTAAATGTAAACAAACGCATGCTGCATATTCCCTTGCAATATTTAGACCGTATTTAATTCTTCCTTCGCTTTTGCAATAGTTTTCATTTGTGAAGAATCAAAATGCTATTCATGCACACACTGCCAAACTGAAAAAATGGAGAAATACCCGTGGATTAAAAACATAAAGTGAGTTAAAGGCATTGTATAACAATGTTTCTTGTTTTAAAAAAATCTGAGCTACATGATTCCCCATGCTACCAGTGTTTCTGATACAGTCTAAACATGAAACCCTGAAAAAAATTGCAGTTTAAAACGATCTTTAAGTGCTTTAAAAGGGTGGAAATCATTGACTGACCATTCCAGCTTACCTCCATGGACTGCTGTGTTGCAGAATTTCCTATCGGTTGAGAATAATTAACGGCCAATTGATATGCATATATTGTACTATTGACAGCATAACTGTCCGAACTTTTGTGTTCTAGGGTGTTTATTTGTCCATTCAAACACTGTCAGATATGTCAGATAGCAAAGTTCGACAGTTTTTTTAAACGGGTTCTCCACAGTGTACATGTATATAGCATTTTAAACGACGCTCGGCAAAACTGATGTCGACCCCGCAGTTGGAAATTAGCCTGTCCGCTGGACCCGATAGAGTGCGCACAGTATTCGCGATACCGAAACTGCCGCAGTTGGAACGAGAAATGACTTTGACCTTTATGCCTCTCAAAATTGAACAGTAAACTTATGGTGATACTTCATACAGTTTCAGGAAAATGATCATTCCAATACTGAATACAAAGTAAACAAAGAGAATTGTCTAAATAATACACGATGGGTCATGACCTTTGACCCGTGAACTTAACAACAAAAGTTTATCCATTTTCTAAGGTATTGGTGATAGTACAATAAGCCATCATCGCTTTCATGAGGTATTGCAGAAAGTACGTGTGTCATTCACATACATCGATTCACAACTGTAACCTCAGTTCCTGTGACCTTTAAAATGTGACATCACAATTAAATCAATCACTGTGAGGTCAATTGATTAAATCAATGTATCAATGTATAATTATATTTAAATTACATATAATTAATATAATTCAGCCAAAGTTCAATAATAAAGTTCATCGATCGTCCTGGAGATATGGTACGCAACAAGGGGCATTGCCATGCATAGACATAAAGTGACAGTAACATTCTACCCTTAAAGGTCAGTGACATGATTGGGAACACTTGAAAATGCTTCAAGAACCAAATGAGTTGAAATATATACCAACTATACACTAGCAGGAGTGGATCTCCCACCTGGGAGGATTTGTCTGTAATTTGTTTACTTAAGGAGAATCAAGCATAAACATAGGAATATCTTAATTTTATCCGGGCTGATAAAAATAAGCCACATAGAGAGCCACACAGCAGATTTCCATGCTACAAGTGATATTGACATTGTTTATTTTAGAATAAGTCAACGTTTGACTACAAGATTTTCACAGGAGAATCCTTGCATAGTTTACTTGATTCTAGAGTAGTTTCAGCCCAAGTTGAGGACAACCCCCAATCATGTCATTCATGGGCGTAAATCCGTTCCGAGGAGTGGGGGGGATGATCGATGAAATTTCCCAATTTTGGCCCCAAATTTTTGGGGACACCCCAAAATCAAGGGCTATTTCTTGAAAAGGGGACACCTACAACGTGCAAAAATACCACTATCTCTAAAATTGGCATATAGCTTTTATTGTGATTACATTTTAGACCTTTCACATAATGTGTTTCTCGATCTTTTTGCTGTAATATAAAAACACTTAATATCATAGCAATTTTGCAGTTAGGTTTTCATGGCCTATATCAATGAACGAGCAAGCGAAGCGAGCGAGAAAAATTTTAGGAACTGTGAGAATGCATGGTGTCTAATAGCATCTTATAAGAGTGGAAAATGTTTCTGAAATGACTCAAATTCAGAGACTGAAAAGACCTCCAAATATAATTATATGAAGAATTGGCGAGCGAGCGTAGCGAGCGAGCCTGAAAAAAAATTAAAGTAAGTTGCTCTAAGTCGTTTCAAATTCGGGGCACAAAGTAAAGAGGAAAAGGAGGCATTTAAAAAACAGTATCACTCATACAAAAGGCGGTGACGGCACCTAAATTAGAACAGGTGCCTCTGAAATGTGAAAAAAAGGCCATTGTCACAGCTAGGGGAGGCTTATCAGAGGTGGAAAAATTGACAATTGCTAAAGAAAACGATTGCGCTCCTTATATCTTCATGTGAAAATATCTGAGTTTGTTTTCTACATTTTGTTGATAAGATGTTTAATTAGGCCTACATTTTGCGTTATCTGTGCTCTGAATAGGGATATGGATAGAATGCCCATTTGGACCAATGGAAAACACGTTAGTATTGAACATGGATGAGAGATATCAAACTGGAAACACCAGGATATTCAGATAACAATATCTTTAGCATTTACAAAAATATATGTATAAATGTTAGTAATAATTGAATAAACACAAAAACACTTATCAAAAAGTGGAGGTATATATGTACAGAACATCCCCCTCCTTCCCGAAAAGTGGTAGGATATATCCCTCAATCCCCCTCCTCCCAATTTCCCAATTTACGACAGTGTTCTTTAATTCGGACAGTTGGGATTGCTGGTCCCTGCATGTCTGCCAGTATGATACTTCATTCTAAAACCAATGTTTTGAATAAATATGTTAAAAGTCGGAAATATACACATTTTCAAAATGGTTGATTATAACTATACTATCATGCAGTGGAGACTACCTTGAAAAACGAGGCCATACGCAGGAATTTTCCGGGTCGAAATGTTCAAATTATTGAGGGAAAGTGCAAGCGAGGGAGCGAAGCGACCGAGCCAGGAGCTTTTGAGTTTTTTAGAATTAAAATTGGATTTTAAAGGCATTTCAGGAGAAATTCTCACTATATAGCAATTTTATCAACGATT
>JZLH01S0172654.1:23236-57774 GCA_001188425.1 Eucidaris tribuloides | reverse complement strand
AAAAGAGGATCATTGTATACAGCAATTTTCCGAAGTTTATAAAATTACTACAATGATTCCCCATGCTACGAATTGGTCCTGATACGGTCTGAAAATGAAGCCCGAAAATTTGTGTTTAATAACGTATCATTTAAGTGCTTTTAAAGCGTGAAAATCGTGTGAGAGACCATTCCAGACTTTCCCCATAGACTGCTTGTGTCAGAATTTCCTATTGGTGAGAATAATTAATTGCCATATTGTATTGCACATATGCAACTAGTGACAGCATAACTGGTCCAAACTTTTGTGACATAGGTTTGTTTATGTCTTGTCCATTCAAACACTGTCAGATATGTTGCAATAGCAAAGTTTGACAATTTTTAACAGAAGGTTTCCCAGTGTTAATCGTTCTTAATCCTTGTTACAAGATATTATCAAGTTGGCAACTCGCACGCCTTTCAGTGCACAAAATGTTCATATACTTTCATTAAAGTGATAAGCCTACACTTGTGGACTTTCAATTTAATAAAAATTCGTCAAATTTATGATATCTGAACGGCATAGATAGTGTTCATATGGACCAAAATATTCACTCCGGAATAAAAGTTTGAAAGTTACACTCACCACATGGCAGTTATGCATGAATAAACAAGTTAAACTGCGGCATGTTTGAAATATGCTCAGGTGTACACACGTAAGTTATGGAAAATGGCAGTGAATCCGAATCAACTACGATTTCACTTTTTAAAGCACTAATAAATCATTTGAAATACAAATTTTCAGGTCATCATTTTTAGACCGTTATCAAAGACAATGGAGCATGGGAATCAGTGTAGCGTCAGATTTTTTTAACATGTGGTAAATGTGTTAGCCGAATATAACTTTAATTTTCAATGCTAAGATTCTTCTCTCTCATTGACCGCGATATTCTCTGAATGCAAGTAATAACAAATTACGATGCTAGGCTGTCCAAATGAGATAGGAAACAACTTTTCCTACAATGCACTATCTGAACGTAATTTGCACGTGGTATAATTGACATCGTATTTCGGTTGTGGTCGCGAACTGTATCTTGACGGGGGTGAAATAGTCGGAACCAGGGTCCTCACTCACTTAATTAAAATATAACCGCTTTTGGCCGTTTCGACAATCCTCACTCGACCAACCTGTGGACAGACTAATAGAAGAAAGCCCGCAATGTTCAGGGGCGAAGAGCCTTTAGCATCAAGCTCTGGAATCGTAGACAACCGCGGACTCACTAACAAAAGATTGGAAGCATTGTCGGCCAATTTCTTGTTTTTAGGCACTCGCCGTCGATGCCTCTATTGCACAAAAGGTGACATAGTGTTATAATAAATTAAGAGTAGGTATTGGCTTGAAGGCGCTAATGGGGGGGGGGGGTTCAACTGGGGTGCACGTGCACCCCCCTTGCGCGATGAGGCTCCCCATGCCCATAAACAACGACGCCTTGGTTGACTGATGGACAAGTTTCTGTTATCAGATCTTTTTCCCAATTTCGTTTGGTTTTCAGGTGATAGCATGTATAACAATTTCTATTTGCTTTTAAAGATTTTTCTTCAATTTATATTGACTCAATTAAACTGTACTTGTTAGTTGTTTTCTTTGTGTATACATTGATTTGTTCTGGAAGGTCTTTATTATTAATTTGAAGTTTTGTTTTTTTAAAAACTTTTTTTTTTTTTTTTATTCTTTTTTTTTTTAACTATTTGGCATACATATATATGAAAGTGAGTATCTACAAATGTACATGTTAAGCATTACAATAAACAGAGAAAGTGTCTTGTAAAATGTAACCAAGCGCACAAGCGGTGCTCCCGAGAAGTTCTAGTCAATGAAAAGAATGAAACTGTAGAATCACAATTTTATTATATGTTGGCAATATAGAAGTGTATCCTGCAATGACTTAGTCCAAGTAAAGTGGTTAAAACCCACAAAACTCCACCATCTGCAAGTAAACGAGCTATATGTGAGGAAAAATTTACTCGCCCTTGCGTTGTGATATTTGCTTTGTTTTGTTGTTGTTGTTTTTTTTTTTGGGGGGGGGCCCTACCTCCCTACACTATGCTTAAAATCTCTTAAATGTATTTTCTTCTTTATGCAGTGCATTAAGCATGGAAACTGCGGTTTGACATCAACAGGGCGTGGCTGTTTAGGCACTCTATACAAACAATAAATGGACAGAATGATTTTATTTAAGAATTTATAATCAAAACGAGATATTCAAGTTGTTTAGCAGTGACGGGTCACTGCCTGTTTCTGAAAAACTCTGGGCAAGGGAGGCTAAGTGGAGACACGGAATGCAGTGACAAAACAGAATGCTTTATACATGATACACGCCACTTTCACGTTTTCCCCCCATAATTTGACCTCATCTGACACAGCAAGGGTGCACAGTTTACTTGTTATTTAGGACGCCTGCTCATTTTCGTGTGACCGCTATCGTCGAGTTTGACTTCAATAATTGATCTATATACCGGCGAATCGAAGCGGGGCGTGCAGGAACCGTGCACCCTCTTTTTTTTTTTAACAACTTTGATTTAACGTCTTCTATCCTGTTTCCCGTCTTTACAGATAGACTTAAAGGCAGTGATCTCTTTTGCATCTAAAAATTAACTTGTGTAAATACATGGCATGTTAGAAGAAAATGCATGCTGGGTAATTTTAGCAAAATGTAGAGCTTAGAACTGCGTTTTAGATGGGATTATAGTGACCGTTAGATACTTTAGACTCCATATTGATTTTTTTCTCGCTGATGCAAAACATCCTACCACATGAACGTACACTAAACGGCTTTGTGTTTCTTTTGCATTTTTCAAATCTAGGCAATACTGTAACCTTCCTCAGATTCACCAGACATGCCCTTCATCATAAGCCTATAGGCATGGGTTGATCTTTTCCATGGTCTGCGGGGATGGTTGCAAATGAGATCCACTGCCGTTTAAGAAAACAACCACTACACAACAGTTTTGCATTACGCTTTATTGTTCTATTTGGAGTTGCTCACAAAATCAAGAAATCGGTTGTATTTTTCTCTTCAAAGTTACATTTCGATGGGGGATGGGCGCAAAAGGATATGTTTGCCCCACAATATTCTTCAGGGGCAACTCTCCCCTATACCCCAGGATCGACGTTCTGCCCCAACCATCTTCAAGAGATAAACGGAAAAACGAAAACAAACACACACCCCAATAGCCTTCGTCAAATCATTTCTTAACTAATGTTGGTCACATCTGATACTGGTGGAGAGTGCAAGTGCTTGTAGTGCACGTCCATGGTCAAAGCGTGAGGGAACGGGTGAACCTGACGGAACAACGAGGACAACCGTAACATTGAAGACCGGTGTCCTCTCTCGGGCAAATCTTTCTGACAGACCCGGCGTACTCATATTGGTTGATTTTTCAATCAAATAAATTAGAATCGTAACTTTATTTTAGTGCAAAAGGTCAAATTGATTTGACCACCGCGGAATTCAAAATCCCTTAACCGCGAGTTTATCGCTGGCCCAAAATCAACGTGCATCTCTGTTGCGTAGTAATGTACTGAAATCTTTCCTTTACAGAGATCTCGTATTTTGAACAAAACAGAAAGGCATCAATCGATTGGCAGTAAAGACGATACACGACGAAACATATGCGCGTTTTGATTTTAAGAAAAAAATGTTTTATTCAAAGCACATATGTCCACCAACACATTAACAATAACTGCAAGCGTGCGGGAATTGGCAAAATTGGAAGAAGTTCCAATTTCAGGACACAATGCTTAAAATCAAGTACAACTGTTTAAGTTTCGTGCCGTGAAAATTCATAATCATACTATTCCTTTTGGGGGGGGGTTTGTTGTATGATTATTATCCAGAAATTGCTGCAGATGCTGAAATTTATTGTGTAGCTTTCTATGGATCAACTTCCTACAGGGCTGACATGATCCAAATACTTGTAAATTAATGCTCGCGTTCTCCCTCAAGTAAACAATTTATAAGACAATTACCGTTCTTCCAATATTATGTGCTTTAAAGCCCTGGATGGTTTTGGTCGACGAGACGACAAACTTTGTCAAATCTCTCACAAAGTATGATTTTGTCATACCAAACATCTGAAAACAACATCAAACATACGTCGGCTTTGAAATATTGTTTATCAAAAAGCATATGTGGTCGTTATCCAAGACACTATATACAGATTGTCGAGCCCCATTTTAAAAACTGTCAAAATTGCTACCTGACATAATCTGGACAGTGCTTTGGATGGACTGAATAACACTGCTAGAACAATAAGACTGTTATCTGTCAGCAATGAAAATTATTTAGATGAAAATTCAGCACAGTGAATTATTCTTCACCTGATAGAAATTCTGCTACACAGCAGTCATAAGAGAAACACGGAATGGTCTGTCATGATTTCACTTTTAAAAGCACTCTAATGATCGTTTGAGACTGGCAGACTTGTTTCAGGGGTTCATCTTTTACGACCTTATCAGAGACACTGATTCATAATTATTTACGTGCTGCGGAATTTTTTTTTTTTTAGATTGGAAACATTGTTATAACGATGCCTTAGGTTGGCACGGGATGATTTATTCATTTCATCTATTTTTCACGCATTCGTCTTGGCTAGAGTTACATTACTGATTAGCACATGTTATACATTATATAGGCATTATATGTTAATATTTATTATTTATATTTCTACGTAAAAAACGTTAGCCGGTTTGCCAGGAGCCTTTCGGGAAAGTTATGGCGTGAGGCCCTGGAACAAACCCTATGGTAGAGCCACGTCCCTGTGGTCACGAACTTCGTTAAAATAATCAATGTGTAACTGGCGGCAGACCACGTGGAGCGCTCTCTGAGATAAACGCCTAAAATGACATTAATTTGTCATCATTAAATCGCGCAAAACAAGCAACGCCCTTGGTTTGCTGTTGTTTTAAAAGTGTGCCAAGCTGACATTGAGGCTGACTGGTGTTTGACTCCCCGGTTCACTCACTATTTCCCTGAAGTCCCCCACTCAGATCAAATATGTTCACACAAACATGTCATCATTACATCAAAGTTGATGAGTAAACATCTAAGAGAGAATATGAATAACCATTCCGCAAGACATTGCAACTACTTAAGCCACTGGATTAAATTTACACAGTTAAAAAAATTGAGGCTACGATATTCCTCACGCTCCAAGTTCTTTGATAGGTCTAAAAATGAAGCACTGAAATAAAAAATTGCATTCAATGAGATTTAGTGGCTTTAAAAAGAGGTGAAAACGTAAGTTGACCGGATTCACCTGCCCAGTCCTCTCATAGACTTACTGTGTGTCACTCTAGGCTATTTTTATACGTTCGCCCGAGTGTTAATTGTTTATTAATTTTTCTTGCCATGTGACACGCAAAATTTCCCGAACTTTTGAATTCTAGTGTGTTTATTTTTCCCGTTTGAAACACTTCTATGCAGCTCAGATAATCACAGTTTGACAATTTTGTTTAAATTGAAGTCTCCTACAGATGTTAGCCTATCACTTTAAGTATTAAAAGTGTGATAACTTCTGATTGAGACATTGAATATACGAACTCGGTTGTCAAAGTTAGCATAGAATACGTTAAACGCCACCTAATGACATCGTCACTTCGTTTGAAATCAATGGTTATAGAAAAAGAAAAAATGATTATAATCATCTATAAATGACTTCAAATTCAATTAATACATTTGTATACGAATAATCATGACGATATAATGAACGTTTATGTGTGGTCATTTTTAAATGTGTCGAAGGTTAAGTGTGCTTTCATGATTAGTTTAACGATGCACACAGTAAATCAACTCAAATGATGAACCATTAGGTAATATATAATGAACAAACGACTGTTGGGTCACTACGATCGTTACTACGCGATGCATCTGTCAGAACTTATCAAACGAAGGTTTAACGCGAGAAAATCTGGTGTATGTTTGTTGCAAAATGAAGTAAGACGGCCTCAATAGTATTTTACTTAAAGCACAGGCTAACATTGACCACAGTTTAAAACTGTGAGCACATAAAGGTCCTAAAAATGAACCGCTGAAAGTTGTATTATCCATAAGATGATTTAGTGCTTGAAAAAGTAATAAATCTGCAAGAGCACAATTGATACCGGATATTCATCCTGCCCATTTCCTCCCATAGACTTACTGTATGCAGTTTGGTTTATTCACGCATATTTTGCCAGTGCTATCATACTCCCAACTCTTGTATTCTCGTGTTTTTTTTATTTTGTAACACTACATATGTAGCTAACATATCAATAGTTGACAAGGTTTTTTTCTTTCAATTGCAGCCTTCACAATGTCGCCTGTGCTGTAAGGCAAATAACCTGACGTATATCGAGCTTTTAAGCTTTTAGGTCTACTCGATCTATATGCAGTTTTAACCTTTGAATCGTCTTCAGTGGCAAACATGACAGTTGAAAGTATGTCGTTTACTACATGTACGTCAAAGCATGGACTTGAAACACGAACCGCTTTTCGCTGATACCGCACAAAATAAAGTAGGCGCTAAAAGTTATCAGCGCTGCAGATTTAGAGACATTGTTTTTACAATACGCAAAATAAAAATGTCGAAAGGTGTTTGTTCTTTTTAGCAGGTAAACACATTTGCAATATAGTCTTTCAAGCAACTAAATATGTTCGTTGTTTTCTCAAACATAGTTGAACTAAAATATTTCACATAGTTGAAGTGGCCGTGAAACATTGTTGTTATATTTGTCCTGTGTAATGTTATCAGAAAGTCTAGCTAACACGCATGACATTACACGGTGACTCTTGACTTGTTACATTTATCGGCGATGTTGAATGTCTGAGAATTGGATTTCCAACACGGCGGATATGGCGGAGTAACATAGTAGGGGGCGCGCGCATAATGGAAGCGATCATAAGCATGTTGACATCATTCATTGTGCTGGTTTCAATTGGCCCGAGGGACCAACACCAAACGATCAGGCCTGAAAACTCATGGAAACGGCTGTTATACATGCTGGATGTAGGTGCGTAAAAGTAGGGTAAATTGACATAACATGAACCTTTAAGAGCAGGAAATCTCCATTGTACCCCCCCCCCCGGGGGGGGGGGCACTGTCAAATCATAAGGTGTGCACCCATGCGCGGTGTATGAATTTGAAAGTATGGCCCTACACGTTAATTATCTGTCGCTCCTCCATAAATACCCATAACAAGTATATACACGTCTGAAAATGATACCTCCTTTTAAAGTAATTCTTCTGTTAAGAAACGTATTGCCCTAGCTTTTTTCCTGATTTGGCGATTTCACTTTTCACATGTACGCGCGACATCGGCCGACCGTGAAAAACAACACGCTTTTACGCGTTTTTGTCCTTTCACACGCACATGGTGTACTGACACACGTATTGGTTTGGCCACCGGCACCCCCCGCCACCAAATCCGCACTCACAAATAGCACACGTTTCTTGGCTAGTCTATTATTAAGGAATAACATGTGAAATCTGAAGATTCATAATTACTTATACATTTTTTCAAGACACATGCAGTGTAGATGTTGGTCCTTCCGTACGTCCGTTCGTTTACTGAATACATCTCTAGAATAAAATAATACATCTTCATGAATTGCAGTATGTTACTATGTATCACTATAGACGGATAAACTGAAAAAAAATTGGGTCAGGAGTCAAGGTTAAAGGTCACAGAATTTTTGTAATATGCGTCAATGTACATGTGGGTAACGCATTGTTTACAGCAATTTCTAAGGAATCAATGTTGGATACAAATACATACACAAATGGTTTGGTGTCTCATCTGGGTCAAGGTATTGGGTCAAATGTCATAGGTCAGTTGTTATACTATATAAAAGATCACTTCATTACTGCAATATCTCAGAATACATGAGAATTTTCATATACCTGGCTGACGTTTTCATCACTGTAGACAAATGGAATGATACCATTTAGGTGTCAAGGCGGTCAAAGGTAAAGGTCACAAATACCTTGCATAATACACAGTCCTATGCTGCAGGTACATATTTTACTGTCATATCTCAAGAAAACTATAATGGATTTTTTTAAATGAAACTTGACTTAAGTATGTGTCATCATACGGGGTGATTGAATTGATTTTGTCAAGAAGTTAAAGTAAATGACATCACTGGCGTAAAATCCGGGGGATGCGGGGTTATATCCCCCCCCCCCTTTTCGAGGTGGGGGATGCCTGTACAATCATCCCCCCCCACTTTTCGAGAAAAAAAATATGTTATTATTAATTCAACATTCTACCCTTAAAGGTCAGTGACATGATTGGGAACACTTGAAAATGCTTCAAGAACCAAATGAGTTGAAATATATACCAACTATACACTAGCAGGAGTGGATCTCCCACCTGGGAGGATTTGTCTGTAATTTGTTTACTTAAGGAGAATCAAGCATAAACATAGGAATATCTTAATTTTATCCGGGCTGATAAAAATAAGCCACATAGAGAGCCACACAGCAGATTTCCATGCTACGAGTGATATTGACATTGTTTATTTTAGAATAAGTCAACGTTTGACTACAAGATTTTCACAGGAGAATCCTTGCATAGTTTACTCGATTCTAGAGTAGTTTCAGCCCAAGTTGAGGACAACCCCCAATCATGTCATTTACTTTTAACTTCTTGACAAAAATCAATTCAATCAACCCCGTATGATGACACATACTTAAGTCAAGTTTCATTAAAAAAAAATCCATTATAGTTTTCTTGAGATATGACAGTAAATATGTTACCTGCAGCATAGGGACTGTGTATTATGCAAGGTGATTTGTGACCTTTTACCTTTGACCGCTTGACCCTAAATGGTAATCATTCCATTTGTCTACAGTGATGAAAACGTCATCCAGGTCATATGAAAATTCATCAATGTATTCTTGAGATATTGCAGTAAATGAAATGATCTTTTATATAGTATACAAACTGACCTATGACATTTGACCCATGACCTATTGACCCAAGATGACACCAAACCATTTGTGTATGTATTTGTATCCAACATTGATTCCTTAAGAAATTGCTGTAAACAATGCGTTACCCACATGTACATTGACCGCATATTACAAAAAGTTATCTGTGACCTTTAACCTTTGACTTCCTGACCCCAATTTTTTTTCAGTTTATCCGTCTATAGTGATACATAGTAACATACTGCAATTCATGAAGATGTATTATTTTATTCTAGAGATGTTTCAGTAAACGAACGGACGTACGGAAGGACCCAACATCTACACTGCATGTGTCTTGAAAAAAATTATAAGTAATTACTGATCTTCAGATTTCACATGTATGTCCTTAATAAATAGCCTAAGGGCGTGAGTGGTATTTTGAAGTGTGCGGGAGGGGGGGGGGGGGGTTGGCCGGGGGCACAACCATTACAGTGTGTTCAGTACACCATGTGCGTGTGAAAGAAAAACGCGTAAAAGGTGTTGTTTTTCACGGTCGGCCGATGTACGCGCGTACAGTGAAAAGTGAAAATCGCCAAAATCAGGAAAAAGCTAGGGCATACTTTTAACAGAAGAATTACTTTAAAAGGGTATATTTTTCAGACGTGTATACTTGTTTAGGGTATTCTGAGAGCGACAGATAATTACGTGTTTAGGGTCTATTTCGAAATTCCATACACGCGCATGGTGCACACCTTATATTGACAGTGCCCCCCCCCCCCGGGGGGGGGGGTACGAAACTGAGATTTCCTGCTCTTAAAGGTGTCATGTTATGTCAAATTTACCCGTACTTTTTACGCACCTACTCCAGCATGTTAACAGCCGTTTCCACTGAGCTTCAGCCTATCGTTTGGTGTTGGTCCCTCGGGGCCAATTGAAACCAGCACAATGAAATGATGTCAAACATGCTTATTGATCGCTTCATTATGCCCGCCCCTACTATGTTACTCCGCCATACTCCGCCCGTGTTTGGAAAATACCAATTCTCAGACATTCAACATCGCGATAATGTAACAATCAAGAGTCACCGTGTAATGTCATGTCGTGGTAGCTAGACTTTCTGATAACATTACACAGGAAAAATAAAACAATTGTTTCACGGCCACTTCAACTATTGAAATATTTTTAGTTCAACTATGTTTAGAAAACAAACGAAACATATTTTAGGTTGCTTGAAAGACTATATTCAAATGTGTTTAACCTGTAAAAAGAAACAAACACCTTTGCGACATTGTTTTATTTTGCGTATTGTAAAACAATGTCTCTAAATCTGCAGGCTGTACTTTATAGGCCTACTTTACTTTTGTTGCGGTATCAGCGAAAGCGTTCGTGTTCAAGTTCCATGGCTTTGACGTACATGTAGTAACGACATACTTTCAACTGTCCATTTTGCCCTGAAGACGATTCAAAAGGTTAAAACTGCATATAGTCGAGTTAGACCTAAAAGCTAAAAGCTCGAGTATACGTAGTTATTTGCCTTACAGCCACAGGCGAACATTGTGAAGCTTCAATTGAAAAAAAAAAACCCTGTCAAACTGTGATATGTGAGCTACATAGTAGTGTTCAAATGAACAAATAAACACGCTAGAATACAAGAGTTTGGGAAGTATGATGCTACTGGCAAAATATGCATGAATAAACAATACTGCATACAGTAAGTCTATGGGAGGAAATGGGCAGGTGAATCCGGTCAATTTGAGTGCTTGCAGATTTTTACTTTTTCAAAGCACTAAATCATCATTATGAAATACAACTTTTCAGGGCTTCATCTTTAGACCTTATGTAGCTCACAGTTTTTTAAACTGTGGTCAATGTTAGCCTGTGGCTTTAATAAAATACTATTGAGGCCGTGTTACTTCATTTTGCAACAAAACTACACCAGATTTTCCTCCGTTAACACCTTCGTTGATAAGTTTGACAGATGCATCGCGTGGTAACGACGTAGTTGCACCCAACAGTCGTTTGTTCAATTATTATACCTAATGGTTTCATTCATGAGTTTGATTACTGTGTGCATCGGTTAAACTAATCATGAAAGCACACTTTAACCTTCGACACATTTAAAAAAATACCACACATAAACGTCTATATTCGTCATATATTCGTATACAATGTATTAATTGAATTTGAAGTCATTTTAAATGATTATAATCATTTTTTCTTATTTCTATGACATTGATTTCAAACGAGTGACGATTATAGGTGGTGCGTAACGTATATCTATGCTAACTTTACAACACGAGTTCCGTTATATTCAATGTCTCCCATCAGAAGTTATCACATTTTAATCTTAAAGTGATAGGCTAACATTGTGGAGCTTCAATTTAAACAAAATTGTCAAACTGTGATATCTGAGCTGCATAGAAGTGTTCAACTGGAAAAATAAACACACTAGAATACAAAAGTTGGGAAATTTATGCTGTCACTGGCAAGATAAAAATTAATAAACAATTAACACTCGGGGCGAGTAAAAAATAGCCTAGATGTACACACAGTAAGTCTATGGGAGGAACTGGGCAGGTGAATCCGGTCAACTTACGGTTTTCACTTTTTTAAAGCACTAAATCATCATTTTGAAATGCAATTTTTTTTTCAGGGCTTCATTTTTAGACCTTATCAAAGACACTTGGAGCGTGGAGGATTATGTAGCTCACATTTTTTTAACTGTGGTAAATGTTATCCAGTGGCTTTAAAGTAGTTGCAAATGTCTTGGGATATGGTTATTCATATTCTCTCTTGAGATTTGTCATCAACTTTGATGTAATGATGACATTTTGGTGAACATATTTTTGATCTGGAGTGGGGGACTTCAGGGGAAAATAGCGAGTAGAACCGGGGAGTCAAACACCCAGTCCAGCTCAATGTGCAGTTGGACACCTTTTAAAACAACAGCAACCAACGGCGTTGCTTTGTTTTGCGGTTAAATGGTGACAAATTATGTATTTTAGGCGTTTATTCCTCAAGGAGCGCTCACGTGGTCTGCCGCAGTTCACACATTGATTTAAATTTTAACGAACGTGCGTTGACCACAGGACGTGGTCTACCATAGGGTTTCCAGGGCCTCACCACTAAACTTTCCCGAAGGGCTCCTGGCAACGCTAACTATATTTTTACGAGGTAAACATATAAATAAATAAATATGAACATTAATGCCTATATTGTATAAACATGTGCTATCATAAAATGTAACTATAGCCAAAGACGAATGCGTGAAAAATAGATGAATGAATAAATCATTCCCGTGCCCAAACCTTAAAGGCATCGTATAACAATGTTTCCAATTTAAAAAAAAAAAAAATCCGAGCCACG
Organism: Eucidaris tribuloides; assembly: GCA_001188425.1. Lineage (NCBI taxonomy): Eukaryota > Metazoa > Echinodermata > Echinoidea > Cidaroida > Cidaridae > Eucidaris > Eucidaris tribuloides. Next base: position 45,499 of record JZLH01S0172654.1, on the reverse strand, counting down.
TAATACATTATGATATCAGTGTCTCTGATAAGGTCTAAAAATGAACCCCTGAAAAAATTGCAGTTCAAAACGATCATTAAGTGCTTTTAAAAAGTGAAAATCATTGACAGACCATTCCCGTGTTTCTCTATAGACTGCTGTGTAGCAGAATTTTCTATCAGCTGAGAATAATTCATGTGCTGATTTTCATCTGTACATATTTTATGACTGACAGCATAACAGTTTTGTGTTCTAGAGTGTTTATTAGTCCATCCAAACACTGTCAGATATGTCAGGTAGCAAATTTTGACAGTTTTTAAAATGGGGCTTCGACAATCTTATATAGTGTCTTTGATAACGAACCACATAATGCTTTTATAAACAATTTTCACAAGCCAGAGTATGTTTGATGTTGTTTTCAGATGTTTGGTATGACAAAATCATACTTTGTGAGAGATTGACGAAAGTTTGTCTCGTCGACCAAAACCATTCCAGGGCTTTAAAGGCCAATAATATTGGAAGAAGGTAATTTGTCTTAAAATTGTTTACTTGAGGAGAAACGAGCATTAATTTACAAGTATTTGATTCATGTCAGGCCCTGATAGAAGTTGATCCCATAGAAAGCTACACAATAAATTTCACCATCTCAGCATTTTCTGATAATAATCATACAACAAAAAGGAAAGGTATGATTATGAAATTTTCACGGCAGAAACTTAAAGCAGTGTACTTGATTCTGAAAGCATTGTGTCCTAAATTGGGGACTTCTTCCAATTTTGCAATTTCCCGCAGTTGCAGTTATTGTTAATGTGATTGGTGGACATGGTGCTGTTGAATAAAACATTTTTTTCTTAAATCAAAACGCGCAATGTTTCGTCGTGTGATCGTTTTACTGCCCAATCAGATTGTGCCTTTCTGTTTTTGTTCAAAAATACGAGATCTGTAAAGGAAAGATTTCCAGTACATGTACTACCAACAGAGATCACGTTGATTTGGGCCAGCGATAACTCGCGGTTAAGGATTGTTGATATCCCGCGTGGTCAATCAATTTGACCTTTTCACTAAAATAAAGTACGATCTAATTATTTATGAAAATCAACCAATATGAGTACAGCCGGGTCTGTCAGAAGAGATTTGCCCGAGAGGGACCGGTCTCAAGTTACGGTGTCCTCGTTGTTCCGTTCAGGGGTCACCCGTTCCCCCACGCTTTGACCATGGACGTGCACTGACCAAGCACTTGCACTCTCCACCAGTATCAGATGTGACCAATTAGTTTAAGAAATGATTGACGAAGAGACTATTGGGGTGTGTGTTTGTTTTCGTTTGTTTTCCGTTTATCTTTGAAAGATGGTTGGGGCAGAAGCGTCGATCCTGGAGGTATAGGGGGAGAGTTGCCCCTGAAAATATTGGGGGCAAACATAATCCTTTTGGCCCCATCCGAAAATGTAACATTGTGAAGAGAAAATACAACCGATTTCTTATTTTGTGAGCAACTCCACAATAGACAATAAAGCTGTCATGCAAAATGTTGTGTAGTGGTTGTTTTCTTAAAGGCAGTGGATCTCATTTGCAAACATCCCCGCAGACCAGGAAAAGATAACCCATGCCCTTAGGCTATTGATGAAGGGCATGTCTGTGAAATCTGGGGGTCAGTGATTGCCTAGAATTTGAAAAATGCAAAAGAAACACAATAGCCGTTTAGTGTACGTTCTGTGGTAGGAAGTGTTTTCTCGCGAGAAAAAATTCAAATCTGAGTCTAAGTTCTAACGGTCACTATAATCCACTAAAACTGAGTTTCTAGCTCCTACATTTTGCTAAAAGTTCCCAGATGGCATTTTCTTCTAAATGCCATTGTATTTACACAAAGTTAATTTTTAGGCATGCAAAAGAGATCCACTGCCTTTAAGCTCATATCTTGTAAAGACGGGAAACAGGATAGAAGACGTAAATCAAAAGTTGTTAAAAAAAAAAAAAGAGGGGTGCACGGTTCCTGCGCCCCCGCTTCGATTCGCCACGGTATATAGATCAATTATTGAAGTCAACTCGACGATGCGGTCAACGAAATTGAGCAAGGTCCCTAATAACAAGTAAACTGTGACCCCTTGCTGGTCAGAATGAGGTCAAATTATGGGGAAACGTAAAAGTGGCGTGTATACATGTATAAAGGCATTCTGTTTTGTCACTCATTCCGTGTTCCACTAGCTCCCTTGCCAGAGTTTTTCGCAAGGAAAATGGATAGACCCGTCACTGCTAAACAACTTGAATATCTCGTTGATTTATAAATTTTAAAATAAAATCATTCTTCATACTGTATAGAGTCCTAACAGCCACGCCCTGTGATGTCAAACCGCAGTTGATCCATGCTTAATGCACTGCATAAAGAAGAAAATACAATTTAAGAGATTTTAGCATAGTGTAGGAGGTAGGACCCCCCCCCCAAAAAAAAAAACAACAACAACAACAACAACAACAACAGCAGATAAATTTTTATCACTAACCCGAGCGTCGGATTAGTCACAATTAACATTGTCCCACATATAGTCTTCTGTGTTATTACTTTGCAGAATGATGATTTGTGTGGAGGTTTTGTTGTGTTGTGTTTTTTAACTTACACTCTCTATTGTACTAAAGTGACATTTTCAGGATACCATCTTTCTATTATGGTTGCAATCAGTTGATAATAAAATTGTGTTGTTCTACAAGTACTCCATCTTTTCATCATGACTAGACACCCTTCTTCAGCACACAAGCTCGCAGACTCTGGTCTACAACAAAGAAGACACCACTTTCTTGTTCAGTTTAGTTGCTTAGTCAATATTACATTTGAAGTGAACTACTCCAATATTATAAAGCAAATGTTATACATGCTTTCACCTGAAAACCAACGAAATGGGAAAAATCTGATAAAGATTGTCCATCATCAACCCAAGGGCGTAGGCTTGTTTTGGGCATGGGGAGCTCATCGGCAGCAATGGGGGTGCACGTGCACCCAGTGAACCCCCCCCCCATTACGCCCTTCCAACCAATACCTACTCTTAATTTATTAACAATATGTCACTTTTGTGCAATAAGGCATCGACGGATGCTAAAACAAGAACATTGGCGACAGTGCTTCCAATTTTTGTGTAGTGAGTCCGCGTTTCATACGTTCCAGAGCTTGACTGCTAAAGGTCTTGCCCCTGAACTTCGGGGCTTTCTTCTTTAGCTGTCCACAGGTGGTCGAGTTGAGGTTGTCGAAACGGCCAAAAGCGGTTTATTTTTATTAAGTGAGTGAGACCCTGGTTTCCACATATTTCACCCCCGTCAAGTACAGTTCGACGACCACAACCGAATACCGATGTCAATTATACCACGTGCAAAAATTACGTTCAGATAGTGCATGTAGAAAAAGTTGTTTCCTATCTCATTTGGGACAAGCCTATGTCCATCGTACTTTGTTTACTTGCATTCAGAGAATATCGGTCAATGAGAGAAAGAATCTTAGATTGAAAATTAAAGGTATCGGCTAACATTTACCACAGTTAAAAAAATCTGAGCTACATGATTCCCCATGCTACCATTGTCTTTGATAAGGTCTAAAAATGATGACCTGAAAAATTTGTATTTCAAAATGATTATTTAGTGCTTTAAAAAAGTGAAAATCGTAAGTTGATCGGATTCACCTGCCCATTTTCTCCCATAGACTTACTGTGTGTACACCTAGGCTATTTAAACTGGCCCGAGTTTTAATTGTTTATTCATGCATAACTTGCCATTGGTAGTGTAACTTTCCAAACTTTTGTATTCCAGGGTGAATATTTGTCCATATGAACACTTCTATGTAGTTCAGATATCAAAATTTGACAATTTTTTAAATTGAAGCTCCACAATGTTAGCTTATCACTTTAATGAAAGTATATGAACAATTTTGTGCACTGAAAGTGGTGGAGTTGCCAACTTGATAATATCTTGTAACAAGGATTAAAGACACTATATAACACTGTGGAAGACCCGTTTAAAAAATTGTCAAACTTTGCTATCTGACATATCTGACAGTGTTTGAATGGACAAATAAACAACCTATAGTACACAAAAGTTTGGACAGTTATGCTGTCACTAGTGCAATATGTGCAGATACAAATTGGCACATTAATTATTCTCAGCCAATAGGAAATTCTGCAACACAGCAGTCTATGGGGGAAAGCTGGAATGGTCTCTCAACGATTTTCACTGTTTTAAAGCACTTAATGATCGTTTTAAACAACAATTTTTTCAGGGCTTCATTTTCAGACCGTATCAGAGACACTGGTAGCATGGGGAATCATGTAGCTCAGATTTTTTAAACTGGAAACATTGTTATACAATGCCTTTAAATAAACTTTGGAAATTTATTAACTCTTAAAATTTCATCCAAATTTGCTCAAACCTTCACTGTTTCCTTTTTAATATCGTTCTCCGAATCAAGACAGATGTCCAGATTTCATTCTTCTTTGAGAAAATTGTAAGCTCGACAATGTGATTCACTTTGCAAGGTTCTCTGCCCACTCACAAAAAGTTACAACAGCACAACATGATACGATCCGACTATCAAATATATTATTATGTTTATTTTTTTTCCTTTCTATTTCTGAAAAAAAGGTGTGTAGAAAAAAAAACTACTCGTACTGCGAAATGATTATTTCGGTTGAGTGATGTCTGACAAATGTTTGAGAGATTATTGCACCCCAATGCGCGTAGTGGTCGTCTGCTGGGAAACTTCAAACTAGCGCGCCAAACACGCAGATGTTAATTTACTTTTGTCATCAGGTCGATGAAATGCATTACAAGGAGTGTGCAATGGTAGGTCTTGCTATTAAAAAAACTGACGGTAATTTGGTAGTGTAAACTTTCAGCAAATGTTTGATTTCAGCGTTTAAACTACAGGAGCTTTGAAACTATATTTAGGGAATGGGAGTAAATCTACGTTGTAGTATTGTTCTTTCCTCCAAAGTTTTGCTTTGGAAATTGTTCAACATTTGTCAAAATTTGATTCGATTCCGACAAGGATCCACCGACAGAGTTCTTACACAAATCATCACGCACGCATGCAAACATTAATCGCGAGGCCTTTGGTGTAGATATGTCTCTGGTAACACGAATGGAATATAAAGATTAATAGGTTTGCTATTTATGACACTATGTGGTGAAGCAGAAAAGAGTCAAGTAAGAGTTGCCAGTCGAGATTTTGTTTATGAACATAGTGATTCTTGAAATATTCACAAGCTGTACAACTTGTCAGTATGGTTATGGGCCATCTTGGAAGTCAATTCTGCAACACAGCAGTTTATATGGGGGAAAGTGTAATGGTCTCTCAACGGTTTTTTTTTTTTTTTAAGCACTTCATGATCATTGTGAACTGTAATTTTTCAGGGCTTCATTTTTTTAGACCTTATCAAAGACACTAGTAGCATGGGGAATTATGTACCTCACATTTTTTTTAAGATTGGGAATATTGTTATACGATGCCTTTAAGAATCAGTAGGCCTACATTTTGTTGTTACAACCAGTTGGGCAAAATGCATACGCTTTATCCCTCTCCCTAATATCTTTAATTCCATGTATGATGTTCACACATTGATTCTTTGAAATGGCAGGGGACGGGGACAGACACCGAATTGGCTCTGTAAAATCCGTCGAGAAGGTAGGTCTACTTGATGTACCAAATGTAGTGATGCTATATGATTCCATATAGATTCTTCAATAATGTGATCTCAGATATATTTCATGATTCCTCACTGTGTTGGAATAAGCCTTTTCGCCATAGAAATCTCGGGAAACAGTACGACATTGCCACTAGCGTACTTCAGGGGGACAGGGGCAGAGTCGCCCCCCCCCCGACGAGGAAGAAGGGCGTTTTCGTTGTTGTTGTTTTTGGGGGTGTTTTGTTTTGTTTTGTTTTGTTTTTGTTTTGTTTTTGTTTTTTTTTTTTGCTTGTTAGCTGATCTGGGAGGGGGACCATGTTCCAAAAGGAACCCCGCTTGGACCTCTGATTTGAATAAAAAAAATTTCGTCACAACCTCCACCCCCCCCCTCCCCGCTGAGCGAGTTTTCGGGGGCTGGGCTGTCCGGGAAAAAATTAGACCAAGGTTTTGGCCGCGGAGGAAATTACCTCCCCTGACGACGCACGCCAGGTATGCCACTGGACATTGCCGTACAACTGGATTTGTTTGGAGAGATCCTCGGTTCGAAACTCGGTTGGGCGTTTCATTAGTCTCCGTGAATCAGCCGTGGGTCCCGTCTTTATGCCTAAAAGAGCTTAGACATCTCTCCAAAGGAGAAGAGGAAAATCCAATGTGGTTGTCTTCAAACCTTCAAGGATCAAAAGCAGTCATTTGAGATGTTTAACCTGTGAACAAAACATGGGACAAGACCGCATCGACTTTTGAATAAATTTGGTATCATGAACTTTAAAACGCTTACGTTAAATGAAATTTTTACAAAAGCGCAAGTGACATTCAAAATTCAATGGAATCTAACACTGATGATAGTTATTCACCGATGTTTGATTTTAATTGATACTAATCGAACATGAAAGTCTGACCTATGAGAATCACCACTGAAATGTCTTTGAAACTCGCACCAAATTTATCAACTGGCGATATGGGGTTTCATGCAAGAGGCGTAGTGTTTTATCCTTATCGTGTTTGGGAAGGTTAAAGAGGACAGGAATATAAACATGTACGTAGCTTTTGCAGGAATGGCGGCAAGGAATACTCGACCCAGAAAAATTAAAGATGATTATGGATGCATGTTTTATTTGAAAAGGAAGCTCAGCTTTCTGAGGGCTTGGTCGCAAGTGGGACAAAGGGTGCGTTGACGGCTTCCCCAACATTCATCTTTCCCATTGCTTTCAATACGGTCTCCAGGACGCGGTATGAAATAGCCCAAATTATTGTCTCTGCAAATCCAGGCGATTATTTGAACCCATTTCTCTCGATTTACTCTCAACAAACGCCGAAAATGGTTAAACCAACACAGAAAAACCAGAAAGATCACAAAAAATGACGAACCATAGCAATTTGGCCTAGCTTACTTTCTCTGGGAACCGCCGTGATATTTTCGCGGGGTCCGGGCATTCTTTTCTCAGCTGTTCTCTATATATCACACCGATTTAGCCCCTAGTGGCAAGCGATCTAAATCATTGCGAAGTTCAATGCCAATCCTATCGCTCATGTGCTGGCCAAGTGTTGGCACATTGTCCGCTTTTTTTCAGCAGTCGGCCTAAATAAATGGTCTCATAGAGAAGACCCAGTTTACGTTGCTTAACAAGGGGGAGGGCATGTTCAAAGACACCAACAGAGAATGGCACAGATAAAGTCCTAATTGTAAAGCTGGGCTTTATCCCTTACCTTGATATTGTGATAACAATTATTCTGCAAAGATGTTGGTGACCCATATTTCAGCGCGACGCGGACGCTCCACATTGTTTATACAAAATACGCCTTGCTCATTGGACGAAAGTCATAGAGGTCGCGACCGACTTGCCGCAATTTCACCTCCGGCAATGTTTCGTTGAAGTCAAATTGTGCGTGCATTCCGAAGTTTGCTTTCCCATTTATTGGAGTTGAGTACATGATTTGGATATTGAATTTTGTGCATGCAATAGAAAAAAATATTTAATCGGCCTATTGACAGATAAAATCAAGATGAGCTATAGTGCAATCTTTATTGTCTGGGTTTCTGTTAGTTGTTGAACGCACTATCTTTATTTACGATATGAATTTGTCAATTTTCTTGGCAATTTGTGGTAGTGATTTCTTCGTAAGACCCGCATAAATATACTTTCTGCAAAAAATAAGTCAGTTTGACAAGGAATTGACTGAAGTTACTATTCAACAGTGATCGTACAATTAGGGTGAAATACCGCACGAACACTGTCAGTCACATGATCATGCGTTGGGGAGAGTGATCCGAATATTCAGTGTTTCGAATGATCACTTTTTTTCAACCCAAATGAGCAAAGGGTCGCGAATCTCAGACCGAACCTAGACAATTTTGATCTGGAACTTCGGTCTCGCCAACTTTGCAGGCTGGGAGGCTTTCGTCTATTGATACTGATTATGGACTTTAGGGCAAGGCCATTTATCGTGATTTTCCGTAGTCCCATCAGTGGTATTTTACAAATCCCTAATGATGATTATTTAAATATTACTAAACCCGTAAATAGCGTTTGTTATCCTAATACCATGTGCGCGTTTTTGAAAAAAAAATATAATGTCGTGACCAAGTACGTTTTAGCAGTGTATAAACTACCGGGGACTTTCATCATGTGCAAAAGTAAATTACGTGGCTGGAATGTCACTCCATCCTCCTCTTTCGCAAACTTGGAGTGCTTGACAACCTATGCATTCACAATGCTTTTGTGAAACCACAGATGTTTGAAAACCCGAATAGGAATGTTGGTGAGGCATTTGAGGGCAGCTGTTCTATAAAAAAATGGAGAACTGCGTGAATGGCTCTTGTTAAGTTCATTCAAAAGAATACCTTCTCTGGTGCATTCCAATTAACGTAGAGCCACAGGCATGCATAAATATTAATAGGTGATGTAAAGAGCAATCTAGCGAGTAATGTTCGTGTCTGTGAAATCGTTATTGACGGTGATTCCTTCTTCTACGAATGGGACGGAGGAATTTGCATCACTAATTAGTCGATTATCTCAGCAATGCGCATGTAAAATTTGGAGAACAAAGGCTTTTTCTCATCAGTAACTTCATCTTAATCAATTTGTAATGCTATTTTTCAATACCAAATCTGGAGACTACGGAACTTTTTTTTTCTAAAACCTTATTTGGTCAATGCCCTACAGTCCATTACTGACATTATTGCTGAACTTACATTTCTAACTGATGTGTCACGGGACTGGTGAACTAGAGAAAAGATTTATCTTCACATACATGTATATTTTGTACTGAAAGCTCTTTTCAAACCCTTTCCAAGGGCGTAGGCTGGGGGTTGCACTGGGTGCACGTGCACCCCCCCCCCCCGCGTTCCGCCTCCTGGCAATTAAAAACGATTTTGTACCACTTTTTCTGCTTTCAACGCCGCCGATTTACTCAACTTTTAGTATCCACTTCCCTAGATGTGCACCTCCCCATGTCCACCTCCCCAAGATGTGCACCTCCCCGTGCCCAAACCAGCCTACGCCCTTGCTTTCTGCCATGTTTCGGACCCCATGAACCTTTGAATCATTTATCCTGCGAATCAATGGACCCTTTGAGGAGAACTAATGGAACTGTATAGCGCAGGAATATGATACCACACTTAAATTACCATGTGTATAGTCTACGCAGTTTCGATGTGATAAGGGTGAGAGAATTAAAGACGTAACTTGAAATTGCAGAGCTTCAATTTAAAAATATATATATATTGTCAAAATTGATATCTGAACTACATAGTCGTGCTTAAGTAGACAAGTAAACATCACAAAATAGTCTGGAAAATCATACTGTCACTGGTAAGGAATACATGGATAAACATCACGTATGACTTATTACTCCAGTGGAGTATAAAGTAGTCTAGATTTATAACACAGTTGTCAATGGGAATAGACAGGTATATCTATCTAAAATCTATACCTTCCAGGTGTAATAAAAGTAGATCCATGGGGTTCAGAGTCTGGAGAATTAGTACCGGTAATGATTTGGTGGAAAAGGTTTGAAGATTCGTTTGGTTGTAAATATTTTAATTGAAAATTGTCTAGATGACGAACTCTTCCTTCCCTTCTTTCTACATGAAACTGCAGTTTCTCGGTATTGTCCTCATCGTAATCCCGAGACAAGGGTTGTAGTATCTTACACGGTGACGAAAGGGTTAAACTCCTAATATGGGTGTCCTCCAAAGGCTGGCATTAATAAAGAGATAGCGTTCGATACTAACAATGCACGATCAGACACGGAGCTACACCCGAATTTGGCGCGTGTAATTAGTTGCTATCACTTACAATAACACGCGAAGCAGACAATTGTATGCAGAGACGAGGGTTTTCTTTAAGTTGTACACAGACTAGAAAATACACTAATTGTGACTTAAGTAATGATCTGCTGCCTGCCGGGAAGGATCAAAGGACTTTCCTTCGATTTTTAGGTGGGGTGATTTCAACTCTTCTGTAAACAAGACTGTCTGTTGGAGTATACGGCGTATCCTGGTCGTTTGAATCCACGAGGAATCTAATCTATCTATGTGCTGAATTGCAACGAGGTACTTCAGTGAGAAACGTATTGAAATAATTCAAGCGGGTCACTTGCTAAATTGGTATATTATTTTATCAAGTCAAAAAGTGCGTTCATCACTATTCTAAAACAACGTGACCCAACGCAAATTACAGTGTACCCTCCCTACTCAAAAGTATTGCAACATACACTATAACACATGCATTTTGAGTTGAATCGGTCTTTCTGTAATGATATCCTAATAAAGTTTATTATTTGAAAATAACAAATTATTTGAAAAGAAATCAATTAATATAATTTCTCCTTTCTTCTCCAAGGCGGAGAGATTATCAAATGCAGGCACACCCACGACAGAGGGGTTGGAACATAAAATTTAACATTTTTTCGCCTTCCTATAGGGTTAGGGTGTTAATTCACACTAGCATCGTAATTCGATTTCATATTTGCCGTCAAACGGTTTTGATGGTTTGGAAAGACTTCCTACTAACAAAAAATGCCAATATGTTCCTTTGAAGCTGTCTCAGAAAGAAGACACCACGCCGCGAAGAAGAAAGCGCCTCCTGTCTTCATAAGACAGTGAAAAAGGAGAATAAGGCTACTAATACAAGATGATGTTTTTCTCCCCATATTATTGTATCCAATGTACTGAAAAGTCGCATGACAATAAATTTTAGGATGTTTACAATAGTAAACCGCCTTTAGATTTCAGAAAGAATACGAAATTAAAACTTGAAGAGGTCTTGTCTAAAATATGGGGCGTACCTCCTTACCACGTGAGTCATATGGTGGTTACGCGCGTTATTAGACTTGTAATAGACTATTTTGATGTCAATTTAATGATAATTGACATTAGATCAAAATTTATCAGTTTTTGTGTGTTTTTTTAAATTACTTTAATTTAATACTTTTTTCATAATTTTTGGTGGATATTTAAAAAAATAAATATATAATTGTTATTGCGCTCAAATGTATTTTAGTTTTCACTTTAGTCATCTCATGAAATCTAGAAATTGCTTCACATACTGCGTTTTTGTGAAATAAACACTTATCTTGAAAATTTTGGACGATATAGGAGAAATAACTTAAGTATCAACAAAATATTCCATAATTATGAGCAGGAGTGTACATGTAAGTACTGGTCTTGTAAGTGACAGTGTGCATGTTATTTAAGTTTCGTTCATTCATATGGAGATTGTGAGTAAAATGATGCTCTCCAAAAAAAAAATATCAGTTCCTCTCCAATACTTGACTGCAACTTCATTTCTGAAAACCTGAGTGGCATCATCGAACAATTTCATTTATGGGCACCATTGAGGAAATTTAAATACCACACTGTTGATCCAATACCATAAAACCAAACAAAACAACTTTCCTGTCCACAGACTGGTAAGTCTTTATTACATGTATTTGAATAAACTTTCCTTTGCAGTACAACCCGGAGTACAACTGAGAAGGTATTAGGCGAGTATAATACCTCCTTGATACAACCATGGACCTGTCGATGGTACAACAAAATACTTTACAAAACGTGTTTTTAAAAGGGTTGTTTACGGTTTAGATCCATTCTGCAACCAAAGAGGTATTAACGTTCGTCTGAACCCTCCTTGCTCTAACCATAGATACTTTAATGCTCTAACTCTGTCCCATGAAGGGGCTACATGTACAATATCCGATTTACTTTCAATTATGTTGACCACAAAGTCCCCATTAGCCATCTTTCCTCCAACAAATTCCTCAATAGATCACTTTCCCTTTTCATTTTGTTCCAGGGCTGCCACTCAAAATTTTACTTTTCCCCTACGCCGCATGCATATTTTCCCCCTACGGACACTACTTTCCCCCTACGCCCCAATAGACCAATTTTTTCCTACGGAGCTATGTTTTCCCCTACAAAAATCCACTTTTCCCCTATACGAAGGTACGTTTTTCCCCACAAAATAACCTTAGTTAATGCGAGAGATTTATTTTAATTGAAAAGTTGACATTGTAATCACCTCGATACTGCGGCATGCACGCGTTACGGTTTTCGTAATTATACGATATGGTGACCAACTTGGACAATGGATTTACCAAAATAATGTCTGCAGACGAATATGGGAGTTCGTAGAAAATCTTTGAGGATTTAAGAATATTTTTTGAAAATTGTCAAAATTCCCTACAAATCATCAAAAATCCCTACTTTCCCCTGCGGAAGGTCATTTTCCCCGTAGGGATTCCCGACTCCCTACGGTTGGCTAAAATTCCCTACGGTAGGGATTTTCCCCTACGAGTGGCATCCTTGTTTCGTTCAGTGTAAATGCATGTTCGATAGTTTGTGTTACATTTTTTTTATATTTCCCTTTATTTGGTATTTTATTTGTTGTTTGCTTGTTTCTACTATAATGTTTTGCACTGTTTGACCGTTTTACTTGTAATACACTCAGGGCACCATTGTAAAACAGTTACTAAACGAAAAGTACCTGCTCAGTATCTTTCAAAAGAAAATCTAAATAAATAGACAAATCAATCAATCAATCAATCAATCAATCAATCAATCAATCAATCAATCAATAAACTCATGCCCATACCCACCTTGGCTGCTCGACACCACTAAAAGTATTGGTATATAGCTCATCATCAACATAATCAAACTAAATACCCGTTAAAATAATGAAATATATATATTTTTGTTTTATATCATTTTTATTTTGATTGAGCAGACTTTGAGCAAATATATTTCTTTGGTGCTGATCTTCTTTCAGAAGATACACAATAAGTTGATTAACATGATAATGAAATGTGCAGCTGTTCTCTTGAAACAGTAGTGTAATACGTTTTCCGTCACAGTACTGCTTATACCATGTATACTGATTCGTTATTTCACTTCGCCCCGCCCACCTTATCTCAGTATCCAATCAGCAAGTGCGTATTGCAAGTGTGGTGACCCAATGACCTCTATACAGGAAGTTTTAAAACTGAATTGTTTTTCTGATAAAACATGATAATAAATAAACGCTAAAAATACATGGCATAACGCAAAAAACATACTTTTTTTTCCTTTCTTGCCTATTTTCGGAGAATTTGATGCATCAGATACAATGAACACTGAATAACATCTTCTCCTGTGTATAGTGTTACTAAATGCGAGGCAATGTTTGTAATGATAGTTACCATAAGAGAAAGTCGTGTTTACGAGTCGAATGAATTTGTATGGGGCGACTTTTTAGCATGTTATGATTTTCTCTACTATTATAGTCTTTCCTTTTTATATTTTTTTTTCCTATTCTGATTATTGCGCTTATTTGTTTTTACTTCACCAAAAAAATATATATTTAATTCAAATGAAATATATGATTGGATCAAACCTCATGTGGGAATGAAACTATACACTCATGCTCAAATTTATGGAATATTTTGTTGATACTTGAGTTCTTTCTCCTATATCGTCCAAAATTGTCAAGACAAGTGTTTATTTCACACAAACGCAGTATGTGAGGCAATTTTTGGATTTCCTGAGATGACTAAATTAAAAACTAAAATACGTTTGAGCGCAATAACAATTACATATTTATTTTTTGAAAAATCCACACAAATTATGAGAAAATTATTAAATTAAAGTAATTAAAAAAACAACCCACAAAACTGATAAATTTGTATCTAATGTCACTTATCATTTAATCAACATTAGAATTGTCTGTTACAAGTCTAATAACGCGCGTAACCACACAACAATACCGCCATTTATAAACACAGGTTTGAGTGTCGAGTCGGACGCTACAAAATGCTCAGCATTCCTGAAATTCTTAGAACATAATTGTTTCACCTGGGGTGAGCAAATATTCATCTCAGATATTTGTTTGAACAACTTTGTATGAATGAATGAAAGGTTTGCAGAGAAGATGATGCAGAATAAAATTTGCTGTTCATCTCTGTGTTAACAAATTAATGATAAATAAGATCAAGTAAGTTCAAGTTTATCAGAATCAAATTTTACTGCAGTACTGGTATATTCATGCTTGTTTCTCCTCAGTAAAGACAAATCCTTCCAGCCACAAACACTCTAGTTCGTGTCATCTGGTTCTTCAGACAGCTCCCATGTTGTGCCATAACCTTTTGACTTACACCTTGAAACGTTCTTAATCGTTTTGACAAAAGCCGAGACATCAGAGCTTGGAAAATACAGATCTACTCTATGACAGTTTGGGAACATTAATTGCTAAGATATTCTAATTATTCTTACATTATTGAAAAGTGTAGAATTTTAATTATGATTAATAAGAACTTTTGAATACACTAATACAGCGTGCTATCAAAGTATCTTTCCAAAGGACATGCAAATAATGCTGAAGACAATCAAGCAGTGTGTTTCAACTCGTTTTCTCATTTTCAATATTTCGAGATTGATTTTTTTAATCCAAATATGAATATTTCAGACCCTGAAGAATTGAATTTGAATTTTAAATCAAGGTTCATTATTCATGTCAGCTAGTTTTAATCTGGATAGCTATCTTTTGTTGTGCTCCAGAAGCCCCCAGCCATTCTACACGTCACTTTCTCGAAAGTGAACATAGGCCTGTACCTTTCATTTTGGGGGCATACAAACAGGGGTAAGAATGTAAGATATGAATTGATCTCTATATCTCCGAAATAGTTATAACACTTAAGAAAAAACAATAACCATGTTGGACATTTCCTGCAAGGAAGCCACATGATAAATGGAATGTGGATGCGGTTGCTGATTAATTTGTGGTTTTGCAGGACGACAGTAAATGATCGGATCTTTGTCAGTCCGCGTGATCTCTAACGACTATAACCGATTACAACTTAATGTTCTGACCACTTTTATAGGATCTAAATGAAAGGTCTCTCATTTTCTTTCAAATTATACCAACAACAGCAATCAGTCGCTCCCGCCTACGTGCAGTCGATAGGAGAACTAATTGTCAGAAAATGGGAAGGTCTGCCCAGCGTGAGTTAATCGATGTTGGGCTTGCTGATGACTTCACATTCTCTTCAAACAAAAAACACCTTCAGAAAGGCCTTCCGCGCCGTCTGATGATCACATACGTTCCTGTGAGAAGTGTGAGAACCTGGTCTGTCCTTAACAAATGTCTCGTTTTCAACGCAATAATGAATTTTTGTTGATGTCGGATTGGTGGTAAAGAGGATTAAGTCTTCTCTTTTGACAACACCAGCTGAAAACCTTATTCTTCGCTTGAATTCCAGTGTTACCGAATTCTTGTTCTCCCTTTGTGCCTAATCCCTTCTATGAAAAGAATCAAACGTATAGGTAGTTTTTCGGTGTACATGACGTCGTTGGTGGTAAGTTGTATGGCTTTCAGAGATTAGCGTATTGAAGTTGAAAGTGGAAAAATGACAAATCTAAATGGAATTCAGAAATGGCAGACGGAGAGAATAAATAGAATAACACGGAAATCAATTTAAATTGACTCGTCAGAAGAGTCTGAAAAATAATGTTGGAATGTCTTATGTCTGGATGCTTGCAAAACTTCAATGTAGGGCCCAAATGAAGTTAGAGCTCATAGTATACAGCTTTTATCTCTTAATTACAAGTACAGTTAAGGGATAACGCTAATAGTACGTGTTCAAACACTATGTTGTGGCGGAACTAACGCATGAACAATTACCATTCCGATGGTTCTGTAAACAGCGATAATCAAACTAAGGATACATTTTGTACGTGACCTAATGAAAGTAATTTCTAGTAGGGTCCTGCCTGTCTAAAATTAGCTTTTTTGTTGTTGATGGATTGAAGTTGTTCGAAATAATTGTTGTGGATTAACCTGAACATGCAAGTCATACAATTAAGTTCAGGAAGGTTACAACGTATGAAGAGTTAAACAATTCATCGTCTCCGTACATTATACATAGATGTGATGTAATATAATAAAAGAGTTCGAGTGGATGTGATCTTGTGTTCTCTCCTTTGCCCACCAAACCATGAAACGGAGAAAATTGTTTCTGGCGCTTCTTGCCGCATCTTATCATACAAGCACATCGCAACTACTTGTGGACGTAGTAAATGTAGAATGAAATACTACGGTTCAATCAGCCAATGGGAAGAGCTTGTGTGAGACTGAGAAGATATTTGAAAAACAGCTCAACGTCAAAGCTATGTGACAAATTATGCATACACGAAATGCATTCAGAAATGTGCAGGTGAATAGTGTGTAACAAAAGCCATTTAATGTAGTCCATCACTTTTATTAATAAATAGTTGCTCTCAGACGCCTCACTAAAAGAGCTATCCACTCTCAAAAGATGTATGGTATTTATGGGGTCATTTGTTCTATCACGGACTACTAACAAATATTGGAAATGGTGATATTTCATACGACATTCTGTTTAAAAAAATGGCTTTGGGCAGACGACAACTTATCTAATTTTTCTCTGTCACGACACATTATGTTAAGTATTGATATCGCGCGCCTTAGGTGTTCTGTGGACGTGGTCGGCCCCAGACTCAACTAACTATTGAAGACAGGAGGGTCCGTATACTCTTGACAAATTAGAGTTAACCCAAGAATGCCGAAAATGGTAACACGCTGGGCCCAGACGGACATCCAGCGGTCAGTGAATACAGGGACTAATTGCCTGATTACAGATACTTGCCCCCTCCTGCTCCCCCGTCCTCGGTCCCCCTCCCCAACTCCTTCAAGACAGGCTGGGCCTACGACTACGAACACAACGACCAGGGGCCTGTTTCATAAGCTGTTCGTGTAAAGTTACGCATTACTTTACGAATGACTTGAATATGGCAAGCAAATATGACTCTCAAACTACATACATGTATTGAAATCACGTCTGCTAATGTTCAAATATGCAAACATAGATTACCATTCTTCCTCTTAATAATCATTGAACAAACATTTCAATGCAAACCTTATCTTTCAGTCTTTGGGCAAATTCTAATTGACTAAAAATCATACTGGCATGAAAAAAAAATGCATTTTACTTGGCACTTCATATCCGAGCCGTTCGTAAAGTCATACGTAACTTTACGAACAGCTTTATGAAATGGGTCCCAGGTCACGCAAGCAGTAAAGCTGAACTACTCTCATTATGTGTTCTGGTTAACGACAATTAATATTTCGATAATTTTTCCTTTGTTTGTTGCCATTACCTTCATCACCTCTGTTATTCGTGATAAATTAGTGTCAAATATAGAAATCTTCTTGCAAAGCTCATTGACGGAAATGATATCACGTGACAAAAGAATAATCAAGTACTTTTGGTGGCTAATAGTATTTACTATTGACCACCAATATGATATCATCTTTTGGCATAAGTAAATAATGGAAAATATGAAGTAATATGAATTATAAATGAATAAAAACATAAATAATTTAAAGATTAAATAAAGAATAAATAAATAATCACATAAATATTAAATAGAATAAATAAATAAACAAATAAATAAATAAATAGATAAATAAATAAATAGATAAATAAATAAATAAATAAATAAATAATGAATAGAATAAATAAATAAAACTGTGCAAGAAAATGAAGACTTCATGGGACGAGGACGATGAGGTGAAATATTATCAGCGAACGATTAACTCGCTGAACCCGGTATTAGCGCCCAGCCGCGCGACCAATATCTTGGGCTGACAGACGACCCTACCAGACGACCAAGGCAAGGATCGAATCCGACCTCGACAAGATTTTCCAATACTTGGAATCCAGAAAAGATCCCTAGGTGTTATTATATTTAGATTTCTGAAATCCAGTGTTTTGTGAAGCACAATGATCCAGTCTATCCCGTATTGGTTTCCTTCGTACATGTATAGACCCACACCGATAACGTTCAACCGTATCATGTGTCGATGGTACAACCGTATGTAAACCATGTAAACGGTAGACGTAAGTTATTTCGGGAGTTCCGTGGTAATAAATCAGAATATATATATATATATAAAGCAACAATTGTGAAATTGTCGAATCACCAATTGTTTCTTAAGAGTAGAGATCAGGGTAATAAATCAGAGGAAGAAGAAAAAAAAACATTGTGAAAAGATGAAGCAACAATTGTAAAATTGTCGAATCACCAGTTGTTTCCTTAATAGTATCGATGGTCTTACAGGCTAGTTTGGTATATGTAGCATACGATAATTATGTTTATAATCCACATACTAAGAATCTTGTTTGGAGGATTGTCAAGAGTTAATCACGTGATAAAGTGTAGTTATGCCCATAATTTCACCCGGAGAAGAAGAGGACTTTGCACTCGATGGTAATAATACTTTTGCGTTTCGTTTGTTCTCTTCCGTCCACAGAATACCAACGATAATGATAACCCAATGATGATGATGATGATGATGATGATGATGATGATGATGATGATGATGATGATGATGATGATGATGATAATAATAATAATAATAATAATGATAACAATCATAATAATAATAATAATAATAATAATAATAATAATAATAATAATAATAATAATAATGACAATAATAATGATAATAATAATAATAATAATAATAATAACAATAATAATAATAATAATAATAATAATAATAATAATAATAATAATAATAATGACAATAATAATAATCATAATAATAACAATAATAATAATAATAATAATAAAAGTAAGAAAGGAGGAGGAGGAAGAAGAAGAAGAAGATGAAGAAGAAGAAGAAGAAGAAGAAGAAGAAGAAGAAGAAGAGGAAGACTTATGTCCAACTCTTATCCCTACCCCAAATATTCTGAATGTCTCAGGAATGCTTTTTCTTTATCTGACTGGTTCCATCAAAAGGACCATGCATCATCATGATTGGTGATATAGTTATCATTATTATAGTGATGAAACAATGATAATGAGAAGTGTTAGCTCAATCAAAAATATAAACACAAAAATACAAAACGTTGTGTTCTGGGAAAAGGCCGTTAACACCATGGAATCACTACATTGTTACGAACCTTTGTCCATGCCCGTGAAGGTGAAGTTCAATGACATAAGTTGAATGTAGTAGAAGTTGACGGTATCAGGATCCCACGGAGAAAGGCAATACAAAATAAAACAAAATTCGTCGGTATAGAACCAGAAGGGCGTTAATACAAAATACATTGACAACCAGAAGGGCGTTAATGCCATTGACTTTGTACAGTGATAGCGCCCTTCTGGTTCTCAACCGGTTATGTGTTAACGCCCTTCTGGTTCTATATCGACATAATGCACATAATAATCAAATTGATACGGATGATGTGGCCAATCCAAGGTTTTCAAAGTGTTTATGGAAAATCCAGAAGAAAAAATAAAATATATTATGTTACAATCTGAAACCATGCGATAGCAGTGAATATTGTTGAACCCCGATTTCGAAATACATGTATGCATAATTTTACATGAATTTTCAAAAACACATTATGCGTGCATAATACTTTGGACACTTATCGTCCAAAATGTGATCATCGCGACAGGTCATCTTTATCCGCACTTTAATTGGGAAAAGTTGGCAACGGCACACGAATTTCATGGACTGTTTCAAGTGCTGGGTGTTACATTACGTGAAATATTGACATAATTCGATCTTTGCAGTGTTTGCTTAATAAATCAAGTTTGGTACAATCCAAATTATTGTCTTTGCAAGGGACCAAGTGAAATTTAGAGCAATAAATACATCAGCTCTAACGTTTTAAAAGAGGGCCATAAAACATTTGCACTCCTATGTACGTGTGAAGGAGTACTTCCAGAGCGCACCCACCTTTTTAAAAGACGAAACTTATAGGCAAAATATTTCCTGTCCCTTTTCCATTTTTCGACCTTAAAATTGATTTTCGTTGAACCAATCTCTGTTTTAATCCACTGAAAACACGAGATATCTCGTTTCGAGGTTTATGAAAAGTGCACGTTAAAGCAAAATTAAACCATCTTTAACGAGTAAAATTCGACGCTTACCCACTTTGCGTGATCTTGGCGAATTCCGGGGGGGGAGGGAATTAACCTTTATTTATGAAAATTCCATCTTACTTATAGGCCTACATGTATAATTTTCAAATCGTCATCAATCGAATAGTATAGAGAAAATCACGCTCGTGTGTGTTGGAAAATGTGTTGTTGTGGTTATCTAATGGACGAAAAGGGTCCGCCGCATTATTTTCTTCAAATTCATCGCTTGTCCTTTATTTTCTCTTGTGATTTGTAATAATGCAGTTTTATATTTTGTATCAGTATTACTTGCTTGGGGGTCAGGAGAGGGGTGTAGAGTTTCCAGGAGAATATAGCAAAACCAATCCGCAATAATGCGAAATAGAAAGCCAGAAATATATCTTTTCATATCTCCACATAAAGCCACATACAGCTTATTCCGATTTTGTTCTATCTCCACCACAGCAGTGAAAAAAGTGATAAAAAGTCGTTGGTCGGTATATTATAGCCATACTATAAGAGTTTTATAAAACCTATTAGCCTTATTGTCGTTTCGACCAGATTCGGTTCTCGTTTTTTGAACACCTTTCTCCACATCCGCTGTTAACATCAGTGAAAGACTGTACAATCAAGCCTAATTTATATCTTGTGGTCATAGGTGGAATAAAGAACACAACACAAATAGTCACAAGAATATGCAATGCGACTGTCTGGATAGCCTATCCCTGCGTGCAGTGTTACAAGATTAGCCTTTAGCAGGTGGCCCACACGGGGCGTCACACGGCAATGAAACATCGAGCGTTGACCCGGGCATAAATTTTGCCCCAAATATAGCGATGATTGTTGTAGAGCTGCGATTTTTAGACGAATAATTTTATGCGGCAGACAACTTTTGATATCGGAATACGAGATAAAATTGATACCATTCACCTCATGGGTTCAGATGCACTTTTCGACGCTAATAAAAGCCGACCCTACCATTCCTGTGGCTTGAGTATTTAATGATGAAATGACTTTTAGAATTTCTTATTTATTGATAGAAATATGAGACAGAAATTGTAAATTGTTCTGTATTCGCACTTGGCACTATCTTTGACTTGGCTTTTATTACTTGTCTTCGAGAAGCACGATGCCGGTCTGTGTTTAGACAGGAGCATGTGAAGAAATGTTGAGCAAATGCAGCAAAACGACTTTCAAATTGTTTTCCAGTAGATTCCAGGTAAGAGGCGCTTTCTGATGTTTTAGGAAGATGACGCGGTTGCATTACCCTCATCCATCAAGCACTACCTGATATTGTGTTCCTTAAGCTAATCATTTAAGAAGTAACGGAAAGATTAATTTATGATTATTTCTCTTCTTGGTTTATCTATGTTCAATTCAGCAAAAGTGTAGAAAGTGATTGGGAAAATACTTATTAAATTAAGGACACAAATATTTACAAAGAAATTATTCTGCACGTTTCTATTACCATGCATTGCATCTCATTCGATAATCTTTGTTTGCACTTCTTTATAAAGCTACTAGCCTGATACATATTATGAAGCAGATATGAAGTTTTTGCTTTTGTACACACAGTAAGCCTTAGTGGCGTAACAATAAACAAGGGAAAGAGATAACGAACGTCATGAATGATTTTCAGGCGGTGGCCTTAATGCCATAGCAGTGAAGGATCGTTGATGTCAGAGGACTATGGATATTCGGACTCAATTATAATTCTACCTCCTTTATACCATGGTGTTTTGTTTTGTTTGCTGTTGGTTTTTTTTTCTATTTGACTGTATTAGTGTAGAATTTTCTCAGAATAAATGTGGTTCAGTCAAAACAACTATACAGAACTCAGCAGTGAAAGTTGGTGAAATGATTTAGATATCCATTCAAGTTACATTTTCGAAGTTTTATCGAGTCCATATTGTGTGGACGCCCTCTTTGGCAATTTCTATACTGTTCAGAAACCCCCCCCCCCCCCCCCCCCCCCCCCCCCATACCCCCCCCCCCCCCCCCCCCCCCCTGACATGCAAATCTGGAAGAGATGAATAATATGTAATATCCCAATTTACAGCTGTTGTTTATGTACAAATACAATCTTTTGTCATACTTTTGGCTGTTTGGAAACCACATTCAATGGAGGACAGAGCAGTGTCCTTCTTTAAATACGGAACAGGTGTATAAACTGCATCGTAGAAACGTGTCCATCGATCGTGGCTACAAGAAATT
>JZLH01S0172641.1:0-10327 GCA_001188425.1 Eucidaris tribuloides | reverse complement strand
CAAATGGTGGTAGAAGCTTGAACCTTGTCTTATGTACAACATTAATAAAAAACAATTATCCTAATGTTGTCCAGTTAAAATGCAAAGATGTAGACTTCAAATTTTAACCTGAATTTCCGTTAACCTTTTTGTAACGTCCGAAACATTTTTAGATCTCCCATGAAATTTTTGTGATGACCTTTGTGATAGACTACTTACAATGCATTTGAAGGACTACCAGCAAGGAATGTACTAAAGTGAAAAATTCATGAGAGTCCTTATTATTTTGTTCAACAGAACAAAATACAAATTTCCGTTAACTTCGGTAACGTCCGAAACAAATGTAACATCTGAAACATATTTTTCTGTAAGTTACGCTAAACATGGAAAATTTGATTTATCAAACACCAAGAATTAATGAAAGTGGTCACAATGCTATAAATCAGTGATGAAATTGAGGTCATTAGGCATATATCAGAATTGTTATCTCAGAAAATATGTTTCGGACGTTACATAGTAATATTGTTAACATGTTAATTGTGCATATTTTGATTTTCACAAATATGTACAAAAGGTATCACAAATTAAACTGAATTGATCAAATTGGGTGTGTCAGTCATGACTTCCAAATCAAAATTGAAGGGTTGTTTAATGAATTTGGAGTCAATACATCAAATTGTTGACAAAAATAGGTTAAGTTTTGCTGTACTTTTACAACAATCAATCTCTTGAAACAGACCGCAAAAATACATGAGTTCATAAATAATTAAATTTTTACTCTTACATTTGTAGCACAATCTAAAGAAATGTCAAAAGATTGAGTTTCTGTATTTTTGCCTTTGATGCAGCCTTCAATATCCCAGTAGATGTCTATTGATCAATTTGTTTCGGACGTTACAGGCACCTGTTAACAATATCTTAAAAGGCCTATCATCTTCTAATTAAAATAGCAATTATAGATCAGTGTTTATTGCTAGAAGCAAAATATGTTTGATCCCAGTAAAAAAAAAATGGGTTTTCCCCTTTCTTTACAAAATAAGGTCCATTTCTGGGCATTGGAATATGGAATGTAATGCTTTTGAAGAAAATGCTCCCGTGTAGCAGGATGGAATGTGCAAGCCAGAGGATGGAATATACAATGTGGCCACATGTAATGTGTGTCTACGCCCTATGGGAGTGCATGGCAGAGTGTATCCCACTCACTGCTTGTAATGTCTTGATGATAACGTCTCCAAAACAAGAAAAATGTTGCACAAAGTCAACATTCTGTAACGTCCGAAACACTAATGATCTGATAATAATTGCCTTGTTTTTTGCTCTATCATACTAATAAAGCTAAATTTAAGTCTTTTGCTTTGCTTTACTGACAAGGTGTTCATGAAACCATTTTACTGTATCTATGAAGAACTGTTTAATTTGGACCTAGGGCATCCAACATAGTAAAGAACTGCTAAAGAACTTTTAAAAAAGTTTAACATCATTTGTGGCAATAATAATGCCTACTTGTAATTTTGTGTAATAGTATGGCAAATGTTAACCAACACGAAAGCTTTGTATGTGAAAAAAAAAATTATTCTGTCTGAAAAATAATCTATAGAAGTCAGTCAAGTTTTTTTTTTCCAGGATGGTGGAAAAAACTGCAAGAAACCCCTTAAAACCAGTTTCTACCAGCAAAAACTTGAATGGCCCCATAAACATTTATGAAATGATATCACTAGCTGAAAAATTATTTACAATTGCCATTAACAACAAGTACCTACCTCAAGGTAATTATTTCGAGGAGTTTTGGTATATTTTTGGGAAAAACATTTTAGTCTGTAGTGATAAGAAACTTTAATCTGCTCTTGTAGTGCATGCCAATGGTGTCAACTATACATGTACATGTACATATACTGTAGGTCTGCACTACACACAGGCATAGAGTATTTTGAATTAGTCTTGAACCAACATGCCAGCCAGTGTAGATATACATATATTTTACTTTTTTTTTAAGTAGTGTTCTTTCTACTGAATCCCACCGAATTTGTAATGATCTGAAAAAGACCTACATGTGTACATGTAAAAAATCTACAAGTATGAGAAAATTCAGCCCACAGAAGTCAGCGTCCAGTTAGACAATTATTTTGGTATTTATGCCTTTAAACATACTGAGTTGAAAGGAAAAACTCAGTGAATATTACATTAAGCTGTGACCCACCAATTACAAGGAAAAGTTTTCAGAATTTCATAATGCTCAAGAAGCATGATCAAATCCATTTTACATTTCCCTCATTTGGAAGGGCATATCCTCCCCAAAGAAGGTGTATACATGTACGTGTATATCATCTCATCACAGGACATGCAAGTGTATATCTTGCATTTTGATAGTGTGAATAGTAATGCAATGTGCAAAATTATTCACACCATGTAAATTATGAATAAAAAATTACCCGTAATCTGGGTTCAGGTGATTTTGTGGCATGCTTGACAAACAATCAGATTTATTCAAGATATGATCAGCATTTCTGTATTCACAAATAAGGATTCTTTTGGACTTAAATTACAATGTACATAATAGTATAGTAGGTCATACATCCAAATTATTTCTATACACTTGCATTTAAATGTAGACTTAAGTACATTATTCACTGGCATATTCATTTAGAAGATTTTATCCTAGAAAGTCTGGATTTAAAATTGGGGGTGGGGGGGGGGGTGTTGAAACATATTTCCATTTGTTTTCTTCCTTTTCCAGGATGGTAAAAATGGTAAAAACCAGTGGAAAAAATTGCCTTGAGAAAAAACTGTCAACTTTGATCAAAATATATTTGATTTTGAAATAAAATGTTAACAATGTGTAACGTCCGAAACAGATATAGGTGACATGTTTTCCATACTTCCTTCTGATGTTTCCATTGAGTACTAGTTACAACTAGTAAGTTGACTAATATTACCAAGGGGGTATGTAAATACTTTTACTGTGCTAACAGAGGAATTTATTTAATTTTGTTAGCATTAATCACATTTTATAGTATGTTTACATGATTTTCAATCATTTACCATAATTTGGAACCAATGTAAGGTAAAGGTTAGATCAGTTCAGTACACTCTTGACTTAAATTATCATAAGAACTCACAAATGTGAAGATTTGAAGCTGAAAGGTACCAACTCTGCCTCAAAATCTGGTATGTTAACATATCGTAACGTCCGAAACAAACTGGAGTCAAAAAGTGAAGTCATCAACATGCTGGAATTTTCTCTTCTTTTTTTGGTCCAAACATTACCTAGTATAAGCCAGTTACAAACATGAGGGTAAAGTTTTCATACACTGCCTATTTATTTTTTAGCAAGAACTTTAAAATACGTTTCTCCATATTTTCCACATTTTTTTTGTTGCAAAATGCCATTACAGTACCTTGCTCAGGGGCGAAGAAGCCAAATTTGGTATCATTTTTTTCTTTAAATCATGCTCTTTGCATTTGTAGTATTGAACATGGTGACAAGGATAACGTGAAGGTGTACTGAGAACCTTGATATACAACCTTCTTTTATTGTAAAATTTTCAAATGGCAAATGTTTCTGCCACTGTAACATGAAATGTGGGTAAGATTAAGCTCCAGTTCTGTTATTTTCAGTAAATTTGAAGGTTTGTGATGTCAAATCTTAAATTCCAGTGGTCTCTGATTAGTTTCATTTTTTCACTCCTTGGTTGACACTTTTGAACCTCTTGAAAAAACCAGAGCCCCATGTCCTTCACGGGCATGTTTAAGTGATTGGCTCATTTAAATGACTTTAACAATCACACAGCAACACACAGATATAGACATGTAGCTAACATCAAAGAATGTTCTGAATCAAATGTCACAAAAAGCCACACACCTGTTGAGACCAAAGAAGCATAACACATGAATGGACACAATAGCAGACAAGCAAAAAATGACCATTTGGTTGATTGGCATGATATGGTTTAATGGTTCTGAATAAGGATCCTTCCCTCAAATGGCTCAATCACAAAAAGCGGTTGACTGGGAAGTTTGTTTAATCCCATCTCATTTTCATTGGTCTTTCTTTTGCCATTTTATAACTTTGGATTCAGAAACCAATTGACGTGAGGGGCTATAGCCTCTCTGTGATTGAACCAATCTCTTAATTATTGACATGTGCTTAGTAAAGATTATTGAAGCTAGCCTGTGTAAAAATAATGTTCATTTTGACTGAGTGGAATTCGTGTAGTGCCCTTATAAAAGTTTGATAAGTTTCTTTTGGAACCCAGTTTGGATACCTCAAACTAGCACCCCTGGATGAATATTTGCATTGATCACTAATAGAAATCAGTTGGTTTTAGGGGTTTAACAATAGTTGCATATCCTCATTAAAATAACACAGCTAGACAAAGGAATTCTCTATACAGCATTTAGAAAGAACGTTGGGAACGCACTCGGATAATTGTGCCTCCCTAGCGAAATTTGCAGACTTGTTCATATTCAATATCAAATTTGTGCTTGTTAAACGGCACAATATTTACAAACTTCTTTTCATGATTTTGCATTCACATTGTTACACCTCATTTCTTACAATCATTATAAAAGGTCAGATTCTTTCAAGTGTGTCGGAATAGAACCTTGCCAATTTGACCTGCCAAGTCTTGTACGACCACATTCCATTACCAATTTGAGGACCTATTCTACAGCCATGAAAGTTCACAAGTTTTACAGATGTTCCTGGTACATTCTACGGCTAATTTGTGATTTTTCTTTTTTTACAAACCCAGAACTCATGAATGACAAGTAATGTCAGGAGTGAAGTTTGATGAATTAGTAGATGGAAAATTTTGAGTCATTGTAGTATATGTTGACACTTTTTTAAGTAACCCACATTCTTTGAAATAATGAAATTGCACCATGTTAGAATGTATGTATGTGTGTGTGTATAAAGCATTGAAAATTAAAGTAAATATCATTAAAACTTTAAATAACGGTTCACTTTAGTACCTGTTGTTGCTATTGGCTTATATGTATGTGTGTGTGTATATACATGTATGTGTGTGTGTGTGTGTGTGTGTGTGTGTGTGTGTGTGTGTGTGTGTGTGTGTGTGTGTGTGTGTGTGTGTGTGTGTGTGTGTGTGTATGTGTTTGTCTGTCTTTCTGTGTATGTATATGCTAATCATTAATCTTACCAACACTTTCTTCCCATCTACAAAACATTTATGCATGAATTAATAATCAGAAAAATGCAGCTTTTGAATAAATATAAATTCAATTCAGCACTTTGTACATTCATATCTGAAAAAAAAAATTGGTGACAACAGGCTATCAAATAGCGATTTAACTACGATGTTAGATTAGTAAAATTTGTTTTATCATAATTTGTGTTTTCTTTTAAATTGATATGTTACTCATCTACAATGCTAGATATCTATTTGTTGTTTGTTATTTGTATTGTGTGTGATACTTTCCCCATGAGATGTGGATTTAACTCTTTCCTGTTTGATGTAATTCCCTGTTCAAGATGGCAAGCCTTGGAGGCATATTCCGACAGTCAAAATCCCCCATGAGTGTACAGTATCAGTCAATTGAAAATGCCTCAGGAGACAAACAACTATTGATCCACATGTCCTTCTAAGATAGTTAATCATTTAAGTGACAAGACTCTCAAATGACAAGTTTGAAGTGGATTGTATTTCATCTAGAATGACGTCTGGAATACTGCCCTCACTCAGTCTGGGTATATTTGGACAAAAATAGAGGTAAAAGATGACCTAAAAATATTAAGAAGGGTTAACATACATGTACTTGAGAACTGGTTTTTCAGGAAATGTAATCACACTCAACTACATACATGTAAATTACCATAATTCATAATAATATTTTACAAATATATAGAAATGTTGTCTTGATCATCAAATTAGTAATGATCAGTCATTAATCTGCACCTTTTGCTTGATTTTATGTCCTTGTCTAGTTCATTTACCCGTCACCATACTACAGATTAAAAATAAGTAAACCAATACATTTAAGCCACTTAAAGCCACAGGCTAACAATGACCATAGTTTAAAAAAAAAATGTGAGCTACATAATCCCCCACACTCTTAAGTGTCTTTGAAAAGGTCTAATAATGAAGCCCTGAAAAAATTGCATTTCAAAATGATGATTTAGTGCTTTAAAAAAGAGAAAATCGTAAATTGACCAGATTCACTTACCCATTTCCTCCCATAGACTTACTGTGTGCAGATCTAGGCTATTTCACCCTCCACTGGAGTGCAAATTGTTTATTCATGCATATCTTGCCAGTGACAGCATTGTTGGTGTTAATTTCATCTTTGATTGAAACCTGAATGTGCTGATAATGGCTATCACTCGCGCCGTTCTTGGTGTGTTTTGGGTGCTGCTTGTGTGCCGCACGTCCTAAACCTGTATGTGGCTGTTGTTGGTTTTGGCATGTTGGGATGTTACGGGAGGGTTGGCGGTTGGGTTAGCGCTTGGTGTTTGGAGTGTGTTCTTTATATGTGTATGTATGTGATACTAGTATTTTATTAATGTATTATTGTGTATGTATATTGAATGGTTCTATATTGTGTAGAGTTGTACCGTTTTTACCAAGAGGTGAATAAAGATGAATGAATAAATAACTTTCCAAACTTTTGTATTCTAGGGTGTTTATTTGTCAATTTGAACACTACTTTGTAGCTTAGACATCACAGTTTGTCTTTTTTTTTTAATTGAGGCTCCACAATGTTCGCCTGTTACTTTAACCCCTTGGGCTCGATGCTATACGACACGGTTGTTCCTTGAGAGACGACGCGATTTGCACATGCTTGACTTTGAAGGGAATATAACCACACATTATCTTCTGAAATTCTACATGGAATATTTATTTTCATACTTTATATTAGGCAAAAATGTGTAATTTTGGGGACAAACGCATTGAGCAATAAAACTCTACTGTTTATCCAGTGTTTGACCGAAATTTTTGTCACATTTTCTGGGCTTCTGTAGAAGCCCGTCGTCTCTGAATGTGCAATGCACTGGGCTCCTGTACAAGCCCGTCGTCCCCAAGGGGTTAATTATGACCTACAAACTCTGAAAGTAGGACTCTTCATATTCTACGAATAATACTGCAGTGGTTTGTTATGTAGACTAATTGCTTTATGTCAATGAGTATTATTTAAAAAAAAACCCACTACTTAATTATGTTATGATTACACTTTCAAATGACGGTTCCTTCATATGAAACACTGTTTTGCTTGTTTGAAATGCAAAATTAAATGAAAATTCCAATCATTAATTGCATTTATGAAATGTTTATGTATAATTAATGCAAAATGAAAATCAAATTAAAAAAAATCAAATCAAATTATTTGCACCTGAGAAAATATTCCGGTATTATAAACTACACTAACAAATCATTTCAAGCTAACTTCCTCCTAGTAACATTCTGTAGCACACATTCTTCAATGTGATATGCGGAAGTTGCAGTTTTCTAAATAAATTCTCCTTTCATCAATCATAATACAAATATGCTTGTTAGACATCTAACTGCATCAAATATATGAAATCATACTTTCCCATGCCTAAAGGCTGGTTTCCATGGAGATGTCCATGTACCAATGAGGTCCATCAATCCATGCTGACATTCTATTTTCTCTATCATTGTATTCCAGGTTTCCTATATATCCTTTTAGCACCAGTTGCTTGATACTCCATATTTATTTATAATTCCATGCACTGATGAGTTGGTGAGAGGTGATGGTCTTGGGGGGAGGGGGGCATATTTACATTTTTATTGTTAACTGTTAAAGCCACAGGCTAACAATGACCACAGCCCACAAAAATGTGAGCTACATAATTCTCCATGTTCCAAGTGTCTTTGGTAAGGTCTAAAAATGAAGCCCTGAAAAAAATTGTATTTCAAAATGATTATTTAGTGCTTTAAAAAAAGTGAAAATCATAAGTTGACCAGATTCACCTGCTCATTTTCTCCCATAGACTTACTGTGTGTAGATCTAGGCTATTTGGTTTAGTTTGATATCCTTTTCAGTGTGGTTGCCTCTTAGGGCCTGGAATGAGACTAATCGTGCTACAGCAGAGTCTATGCAAACAAAGTAGGCGCCAGCCCCTTGGCCTTTACTATTGAGTCCAATTTCTTATGCTAACCTTTATTTTAGAGGTGAAATCTGCAACCAAACAGCTGCGACCAATCAGAATCGTTTTCATGACAGTACACACACATATGCTAATGGCATCTAGCTTGTGAAGATGATGGTATCCATGTCTACAAGTCTTTACCAGCATCCATGGTATGATTATTTACAGGCAAATGCTGGATTTCACCTACCAAATCTAATCAAAGTCAATATCTTTTAGGTACACATCTGTCAGAAATTCGGCAACTGACGTGGTGAACACCTTGTCATATGGTTCATACTTCAGAGCAAACTGGCCGTTATCAACGCCTTCCACTTGACCAGAAAACCATTTCCATCTAGTTTCTTCCAGTTTTGTGAGTATCGTCTTCCCATGATGCATGTGGGTTCTGCCATCATATCATAGAAAGTGTTCCCCTCTATACCAATTGAGAAGGATGTCCTCATAATGTCTTCCAGTTCTGCAACTGTACATTTTGATAGTGCATGTTTTCCCAGGTCTTGTCCCAAAAGGTAGACACGGAAACTTAATATGCTGTTTTATGAGTTGATTGCTCTTGCTTTGGTAAGCCTTCCAAGGGAATTCCCCACCTCTTGCACATTGGTCCATGCCCCATTATCTATGATGCTTTATATCATTCCTTCTAATTTGTCTCTTTGTTTCTCTTCAGTCTGTGTCATTTTTTGTTGTTTTTCCCTCACTCTCTGTCTAAGCCTTTTGTGATATGTTTCTTTCTTCTTTGTATCTTCCTTCCTTTGCCTTGCTGCTTCTTGACATGTCTTTTTCAATTAAGCGCTTACGTGCATCTTGTGGATGACTTTTCAACCATTCTTGTGTTGAATTTTGTTTGAACATAACCTTCGCTTCGAGCTTTGCAACAGTAGAGCTGGGAGCGTGGGTGAGATGGGCATCTAGTCTTGCAAAGTTCCGTTCTCCACTAATGTTCGTTGCACTACAGGATGCAGCTTGGTCTATCACCATTTGTGAGGCATCCCAAAATCTTCCACCAGGAAGCTGAGTATGAAGCTGCCTTTGAACAACATCCAGCACTCCCTGGATAAGAAGCTGAAGGGTCTTTTCAACATCATCTCTTGTATCTTCAAGGCCACTTACCAGGGAGTGCCAGATGTTGTCTTCAGACACTTCAGTCCCAAACACGGTTCTTCGTTGCTCGATCATCGTTGCTGGATCCTGTTTCCATGTTTGAAGGGTTGTGTGGGCAATGGCGTAGGTAGGATTCAAATCTAGGATGTTTGATGCCTGGGAGGTGAGTTTCAGCCATGGTTGAGTGATCAGGTAATGCACAATTCCTAGGCAGCGAATGTGGATTTGATTTTCCTCCCATCGCCATCCATTGACAAAAGCCCGTTGAAGATCGTTTTGTGGTTTCTGTATCCTGGAAAAATATCATGGATTGTGTTTCCAATGTAAAACAAAATTGCTGCACTCTTAAACAGAATGTCAAATCTATTACCTACAAATCTAGGAATTGTTTTCTTTATGTCTTGGTCCCTCAGGAAGGAGCTTAGGGCTTTACTATCCCCACAAATTTTGTTGTGAAATAACTTTGATGAAACACGAATTAGGGCTTGGGCATGACATTCACCCGAGGAGATGTTCGGGAGTGCACAATTTTTGGGCATTTCTTTTTCAGTTTTTTTCAATGTCTTGTTTGCCTCCTTGGCCATCGAGTCAAGTGGATGTTGCGAACAGCGAAATGAAAGGACATCCTTGCCTTTCTCCTGTGCTAAAGACTTATCTACAGCGTCATTCGTTATACATCTGTCCGTCATGGTATTGCTGATTTTATCCAGAATGCCATCACTGATGGACTTACAGGACTCTTTTATGGTGTCAACATATTCCTCTGCTCTTCCCCCCACCTGCTGTGAAATTCCTACTATAAACGTATCCGACTTGGTGGCTAATTCCACTTCTGTTAAATGTCCAAGTTTGGCCTTTGTGGTCCCATCATATTTAAGAGTGAGATCTGTTTCCCCTTCTATCATTTCCCTGACTTGTGTTCGGCTTAAAGCCTTCATTTCGGATGCCAACCGATGTTGCGTAGTCTTGGATGGCAATCTTCCGACCGATTTTCCATGAAGCGTTTCGCTCACAGTTCTTATGACATCGCTTGTTCTTTTTTCTGGTACTCCAACATCCTGTCATAATGTAATTAGAATACAGTGGACTCTCGTTATAGCAAGTAATGATAGTCATAAT
>JZLH01S0172631.1:11176-25234 GCA_001188425.1 Eucidaris tribuloides | reverse complement strand
TAATTTGGCTAATAAATATAAAATGGCAATTGGCAGACGAAATTTTTCCGACGGATTTCGCCCCTCCTAAGATTTTACCCTGGCGCCGCCCCTGGTGAGTATAATTAAAAACGATGGTACGTGATGGTGCTGGTTATTGTAATGATGGAGGTGATGATGGGGATGATGGTGATGATGATGATGATGAAGATAGTGGTGATGAAGATAATATGGTGGTGGTGATGAAAACAATGTTGAGGATAATTTCAATGATAGTGTGATGGTGGTAATGGTGACGATGATGGTAGTGATGGTGGTGATGATGATGGTGGTAGTGGTGGTGGTGGTGGTGGTGATGACAACAATATTGAGGATAATTTCAATGACAGGGTGATGGTGGTAATGGTGACGATGATGGTAGTGATGATGGTGGTGATTATGATGGTGGTGGTGGTGGTGGTGGTGGTGGTGGTGATGATGATGATGATGATGATGATGTTGACGACGACGACGAAAATTTTGACTCGGGAGCATAATTAAAACGATGATATGGGTATAATAATGTTGATGATGGTGGTGGTGGTGAGGATGATAATGGAGATGGTGTTGTTGATGATGATGATGATGATGATGATGACAATGATGGTGATGGTAGTGGTAATGATTATGATGACGTTGATGATGATTTTATTGATGGTAGTGATGATGATCACAAAATTAAGAATGATGACGTTGATGACGACGATGGTTATGATCGTATTTAATAATGACGATGAAGTATTTAATAATGACGATGAAGTAAGAATGGGGTAATGATAACTCAAACAATGATGGTTATGGTAATGGTGATGGTAATAATGATATCGATGATGATAATTAAATGATGAAACTGTCTAATTGATCATTGTAATTTGTCTCATCAGTGGCGCACGAAGTGGTCGGATCCATAACCACGACGTTCGCATCGCAGACCACCTGGTATCCGCCTTAGAAGGGCACACCCAAGAGGTGTGCGGCATGGCGTGGAGTCCGGACGGGAAGTACATCGCGAGCGGTGGGAATGATAACCTGCTCAACGTGTGGGATTCGACTCGAGCCATGGCTGGAACCGAACCATTATATTCGCTCGTACAACACCAAGCTGCCGTTAAGGTTTGTCCGATTTGATATTTTAAGGATAAAGACATGATTGGGAGAAGTAAAAATGCCTCAATACCATATTTGTTGAAACACACCAATTTTTATACAAGCCAGAGTTTATATTCAGGTTGGGCGGAATTGTCTCGTATTTAATTTGTTTACTGTGTGAAAAACAATCATTAATCTACCAGTATTGTTTTATATGGGACAATAAAGACCATTGTCCAAAATGGACTTGTGTCGTTCTTATATTCAAACACTCAATTAATCTTTGACCCTGACAGAAATTGATCCCAAAGGAAGCTATACAACAAATTTCACCACCACAGCATCTTCTAATAATAATAACAGACGTATTTCTATGAAATGTTCACAGCAGAAACTTTAAGTAGTATACTTGATTTGGTGAGCACTGTATCCCAAATTGTGTCTTTAGTACTGTGTCTTTAGCAAATTGTAGGAGCTAGAAACACAGTTTTGTTGGAATTATGGTAATCATTAGATTTTGAATCAAATTCATTGTGCCGTGGTGTAATGTAAACTAGAATACACGTCATTGTTATGAATTATGAAAACAATTATTTCCAGATTGCGATATTATCAAAAACTAAATTTCCCAAACTCATTTTAAATGCTTGTGAGGAAAACAAGTACCAAATGCTCTAATTAAAGATCGAAATAAATGATTAGAATAAGATGCGGTCGACTCGAATGCATGTTGTGATATTGTTTATACATCGCGGCATTGCTTAGCAACACATCGTTCACGATGAAAAACGCGGTTTCTCCTGCTGTTTGTGTTTCCATCTTCACTTGGCAGGCGATCAGCTGGTGTCCATGGCAACCCAACCTCCTTGCCAGTGGTGGCGGGACTGCCGACAGAACCATTCGCTTCTGGAATACACAGACGGGTTTGTGCATGAAGACTACGGATGCAAAATCCCAGGTGACGCAAGTTTCAACCATTTAACCACATGAAGAATTACTTATGACAAGGCTATATTTTGTCAACAATCATCTTTGGCTACTGCACTGTATAAAAACATCATATTAATAAATAAAACATGTCCTACATTTACTTAGTTTTGACTATCTTGATATGGGCTGAAATGTTATTTTGACAGGTGTTCTATTCTTATCTTCCCCGTTAGTTTTACAGAAACATCTTCTTTCGACCGAGCGTTTGTAAGGACAAATTAATCATTAATGCTATTTGATATTTTGATATATTTTACCCCTGATTTCTGTTCACATTTATTAAACAGCGAAATGTTGTTAAATTATGCAAACAATGTATGAAAATGATTATTCACTTGGAATAACGCTAGAGCAGAAAATAGGTGCTGAAAACCTTATCAAAAATACGTCAGCAAATCTGCCAATGTCTGCAAATTTAGAATTTTATCCAATTTTTAAAAGGTATTATATTATTTGTGTTTGGTAGATTGAGTGAATGTCACTTTCTGCGCATTATCAAATTTTCTGTAGAGATTGAGTGAATGTCACTTTCTGCGCATTATCAAATTTTCTGTAGAAAACGTTGTAATATGGTGCCGTGTATAAATTTTGAAATGCGAGAAATTCACCTTTTTTCTATAGTCTAATAACTCTAACAACCTTTTAATGTCAGCACATTAGCACACAAAATTTGAAAAAAATGTAGTTCCAAACCCATTTTGTGACGCTCTTGTCTGCATCAGTTATCTTTCAATTTAATAATGATGTGTCTATAGTTGGCGCAAATGTGTAAGCACTAAATATCACGTTGTAAGGTTCGTATTTATAATGTTATCTGTCATTGCAGGTGAGTTCCATTCTGTGGTCACGGGAACACAAAGAGCTAATCTCGGGTCACGGCTACTCTCAATACCAACTCACCTTGTGGAAATTCACCACAATGGAAAGAATCTGCGATCTGAAAGGTAGGACTGGTCTAATCTTACAATTATCTCAAAATCACATTGTCAAAATGATATGTTCTGGTTTGTTGTAAATAAATACATCTAACCAGAAGACAAAATATTGATATAAATATTTCTATAGATTTTAGATAATGTGTGATTATGAATGTAGTTTGATTAAATCGTCACGTACCCTATTTGTGAAGGGAGTTAACGCAAAGAAATGTAATTACAACCGATTATTCTTATTCTACCCCTTACAATCAAAATGGTCAGAATGTAATCGAGACTAGTTCTTTGTACTGTATTTGAAAAAAAAAAGAATGCTGTGGGGGTGAATTGCACGTAAGGAATAATCTTAATTTTGAAAGACAAACGAACAAGGAAAGAAAAAAAATGAGTTGTCGGCGGCTTGACAATAATAAACAAACAGACATACATACATGCATATACATACAAATAAACATACAAAACAAACACTTTCCGCACCCCTCCCACAAACTACAGAGATTTCTCATGGCTCACATGACTATCTAAATCATGGATTGTTTTCCTATCCTTCGTTCGTAGGTCACACAAACCGAGTGTTAACGATGGCTCTCTCCCCCGACGAGACCACCGTCGTGTCGGCAGCGGCGGACGAGACCCTCCGCTTCTGGCATTGCTTCGCCCACGAAAAGACGAAGAAGAAATCGTCTACGAGCACAAGCACCAAAGACACGACCAAGAGCTTCATCACGCGAACAATAAGATGAGACTAGTCTAGAGATGTTTAAAAGAAGAATCACTTAGTGCAGGTCATTGCTAAAATATGGAGAAATTGTCCACTAGCCTAAGCACCCAAGATTCGATTTAGAGATTCATCACACCAACAATTAGGTGCTGAAACGAGAGAGGTCAAAATATCAGTAGGGATGACGAAATTGAACTTGTTGACTGCAAGAGGAAAAAGGTTGACTGTTATATAATTATGCAGGAAAATATGGACATAGGGCTACCAGGAACGTCATAAAAGACAGAGCTAAATTCACAGTTAACACCTGCAAAGGACCATCGTTGTGATTTGTAAATTGGATGCATGGGTTCTCTAAACATGGAACAAACGAGCAGTGGAAACACGATTGCCAGTAATGTCATTTTTGTTGAAGTAGGGAGAATACGTGACTGTAGCCTACAATTTTTTATTGCCGACAAAAATATTGCCATTCCCCATTCTTATCATTGATATCTCGTTTTTTAAAAGGATAATTTCATTTCTAGTACGGGTACATTGATGTTTACAAACCATCTGATGATATTTGTGATTAGAGAATGTTTATGCTTATTTTATTTTAGTATTATTTTCTTGTAGGAAATAGAGGTGATGAGTAGGTATGACCCACAGCCATAAAGAGAGTTTGCCCAATTTGGTTTCAAATTCATGTAAGTTACAACATGCCGCCTAATGTTATGTGATAACCATTAAACAATCATGGGTTTTGACATGAAGCACCATTGTTACTGTGCGATCACACGAGAGCAGACTCCATATTCAGGGGTCGAGCTTAACTTTTTTTCACTAGCCAGACGGACTAGTTAGCTTAAATTTTGGGTAGTCCCTACCCCCAAAACTGAATATTTTGTTATGTTTCATGCAACACTAAATTAATATTTTGGCTCACCATGCGGACTAGTTACTTTAGATTTTGGCTAGTCCGCCGTGATTTTTGCTAGCCATTGGCTAGTGGCCTACGGTTAACCATGAACACTGCATAATGGAACCTGTAGTGAAACCAAATTGATCAAACTCCCTCTGTCTACGGCTCTGGCATGACCCATATGAAATATTATGTGTTGACAGCACGCCTTCATACTACAAATGAAAATTAAATAAATAAAACCAAATCAAAATTTCGTGAAACTGAAGTCCATAAATGCCTAAAGTGTGGTGTGCATATAGTGGAAGAAACCATAACCCAATGAAGATAGTCCAGATTGTAAGATCCACTGTGGTAACCTGATTTATGAACACACAAAAAAGTAACTACCCCCTTTTTCAAAATACCATAACTTTTTAAAGAAACGGTTTTTAACAAAATAATTTGGCAAGGGCGTTTCTGCACTAATTGACTAACTTCTGTGTGAAAATGTGATTGATCCGTCAAGTCATGCACGAGTGAGCACGTATTGAAGGCAAAAATGTCACTTTTCAAAAGTCAGAAAAGTCATTTTGAGGGATTTGTGATGCAGGATTTTGACAAATTCTGTTTCTGTTGAATGATTAGGCACAATAATCATCTATCGTTTGAACCCATTACATGTACACCTCGTTTGACACTTTTCACATATTTTACGGTTCAGTGAGCTAATTCAAAAATTTCCATCCTTCCTCCATTTTGAAATTGTAAAATCCAATAAGTTTATTGATAAAATTGAAATCCAATATTTTTCAGCAAAATGTATCTTTTCATGTTGTACCGACATTAGAGGTTGTAACCATGTCATGGTTCAGTGAGCATACTCTATAAATAAAACAAAAAATGCCATTATTTACCATTATTTTGGCGTGAGAGATGACTCCTGTGACTTTTGAAAAGTGGTATTTTTTGCCTTAATGCATGCTCACACATGTATGGCTTGACGGATTAATCTTATTTTCACACAGAGGTTAGTCAAAGAGTGTAGAAATGTCCCTGCTAAACTATTTTGCTAAAACTTATTTCGTTAAAAAATTATGGTAGTTTGAAAAAGGGGGTAGTTACTTTTTGTTGTTGTGTGTAGTATGATATCAAAGAAAAAAATGTTAACCCCTTCAGTAACACACTCAAATTATCACATGCAAAGCCTATGGAGATTATTACAATCGAAACGAGGGTTAACTGGAATTATAAAGAAAAGTCCCCCCTCCATTCACTTGTCCACCACCATCTACTGACAGATGGGCATTAACCAGTACCTGTTTAGGTAACCAGATGGGCCGCTAAATCACGTGTACAAATTCAGATGGCATTAGTGCCCTTCGTGGATTGGCCAAATGTGTAATGAGTTATGAAGCCGCATTCAGGTTCTCGAATGGACAAGGAAGATGTACATCAATCTACTGTGATCCAGAAGGGCGTTAACTCAATACCTGTTGGGAACCAGAAAGGCACTATTACTGTACAAACTATATGGCATTAGTGCCCTTCTGGTTGTCAATGTGTACTGAGTTAAAGCCCTTCAGGTTTTTAATGGACAAGGAAATGTACATCACCTACTGTGAGCCAGAAGGGCATGAACTCAGTACCTGTTGGGAACCAGAAGGGCGCTATCACTGTACACAGTCAATGGCACTAGTGCCCTTCTGATTGTCAATGTGTATTGAGTTAATGCCCTTCTTGTTATCAACCTACAATATCCTCTTTAAATTTTGTAAAACTCTTGAAATGCTATTGAACTTATCCAATTAAGAGCCTTCATGAGAGTGTCCTTGTAATTTATGCACATAAATTTATTAAATTATGTATTTCTTCATATTTTTGTAGTTTTATATAATTATATATTAGTGTAAACATATTACATGTGTACGAGTATTTTAACCAAGTGTTGAACATTTGTTGCTTGATAAATGTGTCTGTAAAAAAAAAAATGTATTTTAATGTTGGTGATTGTCAATTGATTAGATATTATGTTATGGCCAAATGTGTATTTCTGAGATTCAAATAAAGCAATGTTAATGCAAAACTGATAGTGTTTACACAACTAGTTTATTTCAACAGAATATACAAGTTGACATAATTTCAACATTTACAAAAGTGATACAAGCAGGTAATCACTGTACTGTTACAAAATATAAGCACATCAACACAACAGCTTCTAAAAAAGTGTGTGTGTGTGTGTGTGTGTGTGTGTGTGTGTGTGTGTGTGTGTGTGTGTGTGTGTGTGTGTGTGTGTCGGGGGGGGGGGGGTACAGGAATCATGCTCCTTGAAGAGGTAGTGGATTTTGTTCCCCTCCCATATTTGGGCTTTTTTTTTCAAGGCCCACTGTCAAGGGTCAATTCAACCACAGAGAGGATGTCAACTAGTCCTGGAAGACAGCACATATTCACAAAGTGTCATAGTGTACAGATTATGGGAGGCAAACAAAATGTATTTTTTCTACACTGTCATGGCTGTTTCCATTGCATTATGGGTGTCATTAGTGCACCCTTTTTAGGATTTTGGTCAAAAGTGGGCATTTCCTCATCCTGTCATGACAGTGGGCCTTTAAATGAACACTTCAAAATTACATTTCGGAGTATAGGTACTAAAATGATTTTGTGTCATTTGTAGCTTCAATATTATATATACAATTGTGATTCTGATAGCTGAAATGTTTATCTGTAACTCTTTTTTGGGGGGAGGGGGATCAAATTTTATGATATTCCCCACCTGTTGATGTCCATGACCAGATACAAAAGCACAACATCTGGCATATCGTCGCTGGGCTGTTAAAACCTTGGATCTAAAAAACACACCCAGTTTTCAGGAGAGCAAAAAAACATTTTTATTTTAATAGATTTTGAAGGTGAAAATTGAGTTACAAGGTTTTCCAACTAACATTAAATCCTAAAATGAGATTTGTTATTTGAACTTAAGGCTAACAATTCGATATGAAATGGTTGAAATGTATCAAAAATAATTTGGAAGGCAGGACATTGATTTTCGAGGTTTCCACACTAAATCCTAAAATAGGATACAAGGTTTTCCATAAGATTAATGATATGCAACTCATGTGGTTAATTAGATGATGAATTACACCTTAAACTTTACATTCATCCAAAAAAGTCATTTTCACCAAAATTTGAGATACAAGGTTTTATCAGCCCAGCAACGATATGGCATGAGGGAAAATTGTTTTTGAAATATTACATTGTATTTTACAATAACTTTTATAGCTTCCCATTTTGAATTGATACTTACGTTTCAAATAAGCTTATTTTCATTTGAAGAATCCTCACTAGGTTGTGCAAATGCTTGCTACTACCTTTGAGCTCTTGCTACACATTATAGAAAGGATGCAATGGGTAATTTTACAAAATAATGTGGGTATTTCATTTAATTCTTCACACCCTCTGGAAGAAATGCCAATTTGTTTATGAAATCCAATTAACAGCTACCTGCACTTGCAAAGGATCAGGGTTGGTTCATTTTGCAAATCATGTTGCAACCTTTTCACATCTAATACAGATATTTCCTTATACAGTGGAACCTCATTATAAAGAGGACCTAAAATCCATGACAATTACCTTGTTATAACAGGTTTCTCACTATATCAGGGTACAAAAACAAAGAAATATAAAGAGTTGAGACCTGCAAAATCACCTTGTTATAACAGGATTTTGTTATATCTGACCTCTTTATAGAGGCCCCACTGTATTTGCATATAAATAACCATATTAGCGTCCCAACATTTTAGGTTGATCATTTATAATCTGACATCATAATATGCCACTGAAAAATAAAAATTGGTAGATTTAATGTTATTTTCAAATTTCTGGTGTGACAAAGCCACTCTCTAAGAAAGATTGACAAACAAGTTGCCAGATTCACAAAACTATACACTGGCTTTTGTGTTCAATAATTTGCAAACCCTTAATTGAGCTTATCATGCAAATAAGCTAAATCATTATGTAAAGATAAATCTTCAACTCTCACAAAAGCCTTGGGGCAAAAATGTCACGTTTCATGAAAATAAGGGCTCCCATTTTGAATTGATACTTAAGTTTCAAATAAGCTTATTTTCATTGAAGAGTCCTCACTAGTTTGTGCAAATGTATGCTTCTACCTTTGAGCTCTTGCTATAAATTATAGAAAGGATGCAATGGGTAATTTTGCAAAATAATGTGGGTATTCCATTTAATTCTCACACACCCTCTGAAAGTGCCAATTTGTTTATGATATCTAATTAACAGCTACCTGCACTTGCAAAGGATCAGGGTTGGTTCATTTTGCAAATCATGTTGCAACCTTTTCACATCTAATACAGATATTTCCTTATACAGTGGAACCTCGTTATAAAGAGGACCTAAAATCCATGACAATCACCTTGTTGTAACATATTTCTCACTATATCAGGGTACAAAAACAAAGAAATATAAAGAGTTGAGATCTGCAAAATCACCTTGTTATATTACCAGGATTTTGTTATATCCGTCCTCTTTATATCGAGGTCCCACTGTATTTGCATATAAATAACCATGTCAGGGTCCCAACATTTTACC
Source organism: Eucidaris tribuloides (assembly GCA_001188425.1). Classification (NCBI taxonomy): domain Eukaryota; kingdom Metazoa; phylum Echinodermata; class Echinoidea; order Cidaroida; family Cidaridae; genus Eucidaris; species Eucidaris tribuloides. Next base: position 15,993 of record JZLH01S0172631.1, on the reverse strand, counting down.
ATAAGTAAGGTTGATCATTTATAATCCGATATCATAATATGCCACTGAAAAAAAAAAAATTGGTAGATTTAATGTTATTGTCATATCTGGTGTGACAAAGCCATTCTCTAAGAAAGATGACAAACAAGTTGCCAGATTCACCAAAACTATACACTGGCTTTAAAGATTGTGTTCAATAATTTGCACATCCTTAACTGAGCTTATCATGCAAATAAGCTAAATTATTCATTACGTAAAGATAAATCTTCAACTCTCACAAAAGCCTTGGGGCTACAATGTCAAGTTTCATGAAAATAAGGGTGGAAAAATTCACAGAGAATGTACTGTTGTACCTACCGACACTGACTGAATTTGAATTTTACACCACCATTTAACTCATCTAACAGCCAGAGCTGATTTGTGTATTATCTTGTGAACACTGAATACATGGTGATCAAAGCTTACTACGTCAAAACCTCACACTAGTGAAGTTGGACGATTGTCAAGCATTTTTTGCTATGGTTGGGCTCTACCAAATTCAAAATCAGTGGGTGAATGCATCATCAAGTGTCTGAAACTAATTGTTACTCAACTTGATCAACAGCCCAATTTCAAACAAACTATAATTTAGAATTCAAATGCTTTACAATGTATGAACCCAACATATTGAACAATGTATTTTTATGTACCTTTCTTCAGTTATATTAGATCTGAGCAAAAAAAAGTTTGGTGTGCAAATAAAAAACACAACCTTTAAGACCATTCTCTTCAGAGTTCTGTTAAATTTTCAAGTCTTATCTGGAAATCCTCATCATTTTTCTGGCTAGCTTCAGGTCCTGATTATATGCAATGTACAGTGATATCCAATGTGTCTCCCCTGCACTTGTTTTGAATGCACTACTGCACATACATGAGGGTCAGAGTTCATTTAATTTCCGAAGCTTCAAACGTTCAAGGTCAGAGAATCGCATCACACCTTCTTCACAAGAACAGGCCCCTCATTCTTCTCCCCATGCCCTGTCTGTCGTACAGCACGTTGAACTTGTTGACAAACTGTACATGGAAAAAGAATCAAGTACATTGTATAAAATGTGTGACATAAGCAGCAGATTTGCGGAGTTGCCACTATTGACACAGAAGATAATGCACCCTACATGGACATGATAGACATGGGGCTCCAAAATTTTCCAAAATGCAACAGAAACAACTTGTTTATGTGACGAATGGATAATTTGTTAAAGGCAGTGGATCTCATTTGCAAACACCCCGGCAGACCGGAAAAAGATTATTCATGCCCATAGGCTATTGATGAAGGACATGTCTGTGAAATCTGGGGGTCAGTAATTACCTAGAATTTGAAAAATGCGAAAAAACAATGGCTTTTTAGTGTACATTCTATGGTAGGAGTTTTTTCTCGCAAGAAAAAAATTCAAATCAGAGTTTAACGGTCACTATAATTCCACTAAAACTGAGTTTCTAGCTCCTACATTTTGCTAAAGGTTCCCAGATGGCATTTTCTTCTAAATGTCATTGTATAATTTACACAATGTTAATTTTTAGGCATGCAAAAGAGATGCCCTGCCTTTATTTTTAGTAGTATACACTTTTTCCTTTTCCTTTTTTAACAAAATTTATATCCTACATCTATTACAATCACTAGGTTTTGTTTTCAAGGGCTACTAAAAATTGAAGCTTTGTATTTTAGAGGAATCCTTCGTTTCACATCTGAATTAATCAATTTATTTTTGGTTCAATTCTACTTTGTTTATATTCTATGCAAGCACTCATATTAACTTAACTCATTTTTGTTTGAAATTGTTGTCACATTTACTTGCACGTATGCATTTTTATATCTAAAAATAATGTATTTATGTTTAAAATTAAAATAAATCAAATCGAAGTCCTAACGGTATGATTGGTATACCAGTAAATGCTCAGATACCCTTTGGAATCAAATGCATTTCTCACGACATTGCAGTAAAAATGCACAAATACTTCTTACAGTTTGCACTTACACTGCACTCCATAAATTCTGAATCATCAAAAAAAAATACACTTACCTGGTTTACTGTGTTGCATCCCTTCGTTATAGCTCCAAGGTATGCCATGAGTGTGACATCATTGCATTGCTATAATAAAAAAAAATCATACACTTGAAATCAAAATTTTACATATATGTTTTCTACACATCTTTATATGATTGGGCGTGGATGGGGAGATGCACACCTTTGCATTTTAGGATTAGTGAATTGTAAAAAAGTTTTCAAATTTCAGACTATTAAAAAATATCTCTTTCATGAAATCAATCTTGTGTACCTTCAAGAAATCAATACATTATTGACCACCCCCCCCCCCCCTCAAAAAAGTCAAGTTTTACATAATGTGGATTTAGTATGCTTTGGCACTAAAATGATTTTTTTTTTCCATAGAGATTTGCAAATTTTTTTATATTCTAGGTTTAATATTTCATTTTGCATGATTTTGTTGCCTAATGTACTATTGTATCATAAGAATAATTATGAAATAACTTGGCGTTTTTCACTCACTTTTTACTATTTATCAGTGGCATGTTTTGGAACAAAAGTCAATTTTTCTTTGCCTATTTATACTCGATATAAATTCATTTTGTGAAATTCATCCAAGTGAAAATATTTAGTTGTGTATTAATTACTACATGAATGTAATAAAATCAGATCTAATGAAAAACATATTTAGCATGTTAAGAGCTGAGCTCTTCAGAATTCTATTTTCATAATGTACTCAAAGTTAAGAAGAGTATTTCCTGTTCTGCTGCCTATGATTGAGCTCTTTCTTTTATCTGTTTCTGTGAATACATTTTCAAAACTCAGGCAAACGTGTGTATCTTAGAAAATGTGACTTTTCAAGTTTTTTCTTTTTTGAAGTCAAAAATTTTTACCAAAGTTTCAGAAGTGATTGATGTTTGGTATTTGAGATCGTTTGTTACTGTTTTTTTTAGTAGTTTTATTGGCAACTGGGTGCATCTACAAATACACCCACCTGCCAAGAAAAAGTGATAGAATTTGTTTGGCGTGTCAGCAGATACACCCTTCTGCCACAAAAAGTGGACAAATTTTCATGGTGTATCTGCAGACACACCCTTTTGCCAAATAGGGACAAATACATGTACAGCATGTTTCAATTCTTTTTGGCAGAAGGGTGTTATCTGCATAAAAATTAATCTTGCTCTACATGTAAAAAGTAAGAAAAAATTAAATTAAATGAAATTCTAAAACAAACTCCACCAGCATATAACTATTCGTATTAAGGTTTCTATAAAGAAATGCTCGAATTTCAAAGTCATTTTTTGGAGTTTAAATTGCTGGTGTATACTCAAGATACACCCTGTTGCCATAAAAGGGCCAAGGTCTATCAAGATCTTTGCCTTATACTTACATTGTAGAAGTCAGTATCAAACTTGTCAAGGTGTAGGACCGGTAGTCTATGGCACAGACTGTAGGCATCCCTCAGGATCTCATGGTTCTGGGGGGCGTCTCCCGACTGGACCGCCTTGACATAGTCCAGGATCAGCTTGACCCGACTGTGTAGCATCTTGACTGCATTGTGCTGGGCCATCAAGTGCTCGGCAACTGGACCAAAAGAGAAGAAAAGGGACAGATATAAGATGATTTTGATGACAATATGGATTGTCACTGGATCAATTTGAGTGCCGAATAGATGTGGTCATGACAATGCAAATGTAAACATGCGATGGAACAGTGTTTTGTGGGATAAAACAGTTGTTGGATTGATTATGACAACATTTTTGCTGATACATGAAAAGTCTTCCTGTGATGTAAGGTTTAGTATGATTTATACCTAAGGATTACCTGATAAATTATGAATTAATCGGCAGAGCAACTGTCCCTGGAGCAAACGTCATACACCTATTTAATTTTTTTTTTTTTTTTTTTTTGGGGGGGGTACTGTCATTACAAGGTGTGTACATCAAAAGAGTGATTATCTGTCGATCTCACAATACTGTAATCAAGTATTCAATTCTGAAATGAAGGGGGGGGGGGGACTGTCATTACAAGGTGTGTACACCCAAAGAGTGATTATCTGTCGATCTCAGAATACCCTAATCAAGTATTCAATTCTGAAAACAAACCCTTTTAAAGTAAACCCATCTCAGAATACCCTAAACAAGCATTCAATTCTGAAAATATACCCTTTAAAAATAAATCTTCTATTAAAAGTATACCCATTTTCCTGATTTTGGCGATTTTGATACCCTTTTCACTGTACGCATGTACATCGCCCGACCATGAAAAATAACTCTTTTTACGCATTTTTTCACACGTGCATGGTGTACACCTTGTAATGACAGTCGCCCACCCAGGTGATAAATCAACCCAGTAAATACCAATTATGTCCAAATGTGGTTTCTAGTTATGCTTCTACCACATGTTTTAGCTGATTATCCTTTGAGATATCAGGCTGTGAAGCTTAACAATACTAGAGTAAGGATCCTGTAACGAAAGCTCAATGTAGGGCAAACATGAACAATAGAAACCAAGCTTTGCGTCAATTGTGTGTGTAATTGACCTATGTGTTATTTATGCAGAATTGCACACATAACTAGCAATTGGTTGTGCAGTGCACAGATAAAAACTTAAATTTCTTTTTTCTTTCTCAACTAAAATCTTTTTTATTTATTTACCGGTATTTGTTTATTCATTTATTTTATTTCATTATCATTCATTTATTTATTGATTTTATTTATTGATTGATTTATTGATTGATTGATTGATTGATTGATTGATTTTTTATTTTATTTCTTTCTTTCTTTCTTTATATTTTATTTTATTTTATTTTAT
>JZLH01S0172620.1:59903-74001 GCA_001188425.1 Eucidaris tribuloides | reverse complement strand
ATTTAAACGTATACAAACTGACGCACCCTATTCACCATGCTGTGACGGACCAAATGCTTCAATGACGGTACCCTGCGTCATTAATTGTTGGTAAATGACCCACCCATGACGCACCATTCCCGGGGGTCGAGGGGTGCGTCTTACAATTGATAGGTGTATAAGCATGAAGTGAAGCCAATTTTCTTGTGAAATGGATGCTGAGGACCTGTTAAAGTTGTAAGATGACAATTAAGTACAACAGATTCAGTATATCCCATACAGGACCATAAATGTTGCGTTATGGACATTACATTTTTATCGTTGCGGACATTACACCTCGGACCACTTTTTTAGGTCATTATATTTATACTTTAAAGTATTTGATAACTAATGTAAAGCTAATATTAGTCATTTTTGGTCCTTTCTTTACTGTAAACTACTATAAATTAATTCTGAAGTGCTGTTGAATGTGAAATAATGAGACTCAAAGATAGTGCATTTTTCTAAAAAGATAAGAAAATTTTGCAAGTAAATGGGTTTTTTGAAGAAAATTATGTCTAAATATACTTCAAATGTATTCACATACCACTCAAATTAAAGAGTTTGATGAGTTCTATTGTGTGATACTAAATTTATCACTGTAGCACATATATTTTTGGAATTATTACAGATTTCATGATTTAGAGCTCGGGTAACATTTTTCACGGAATTGCCCTTATATGTCATGCATTTCATATCTTGTATCCGTTATAGACCAGTAATGCCTCCAAGGAGCAGTTCACCCCACCTCGATGTGATGGGTATCTTTCCAGGAGCGAGAGTTGTAAAGTGGCCAAGATGGATCATTGGAGGTGCCGATGGTGAGTTGAAACACGGTTAAAGAGAATACGCAGTACTGGTTGATGATGGAAAACTTTCATCAAAATTTCACATTTCCATATTTTTCAGCTGAGAGTAAATTACATTTGCATTATAATGTGGGACTAATTCACTTCATATGCAAAAAAAAAGTTGAGCAATTGGCAGTTTGAGTACCCGACGGAGTAGGCTCCATTGCTGCAGTGTGTATGGCAACAATTAACATAGTCCCACATATAGATTTCTGTGTTTGTCAGCAGTGGGGATTTGTGTAACAGATATGTCCAAACGAAGTGTTTTGTTGTTTTCAACTACTCTCTCCTGTACTAAAGTGACATTTTTAGAATACCATCTGTTCACAGAAGGTTTGAAAGCAGTTGATAGTTGTTCTGCAAGTAATCAACCAGTACTGTGTATTCTCTTTAAAATGAAAGATACTGTTCTTCTCCCTAAAAAAAGAGCAAAATGTGTGATTTATTTTTAGTTTGTGTACAGAAAAGTTGATAGGAAAAGTCCATGGTCCATCCATAAAAACTTTTGTGTATGTCCATTTTTGGGGATGAAATTCCCAGGAAGGAAAAAAATTAAAGGTAAATGACATGATTGGGGGTAATCCTCAACTTGGGGTAAAAACTATTGTAGAATCAAGTGAAATCAAGTGAACTATGCAGGGATTCTACTGCGAAAATTTTGTTGTCAAAAGTTGACTCATTCTCAAATAATGTCCAGGGCATCGGTATGCCTTGTAACAGACAAATTTGTAATGTAGAATTCTATGGGGATTAAATCTATCGTACCCGATAAAATTAAACTGCTGGCCTGTTCATGCTTGATTCTCGTTAGGTAAACAAACTCAGGCCAGGAGATCCACTCCAGCTGGTGTACATTTGGTTTATCTTTCACCCAGTTTGGTTCTAAAGGCATTATTTATTTCTCCCAATCATGTCACTGAGCTTTAAGGGTCCGTAATTAGTGGTCTATACATGTACCTGTATAAACTCAATTTCTCTTAACTCTTAACGTGCCGGTGATTTAAGCCTCTATAGGTCTTGTGTATCATTTGGTGCAGATTTGCGACTTCGGCATGCTAAGAGTTAATCATCTGTATAATTACTTAGCTTTAACCTATTTTCTTTAAGATGGCCCTGGAGAGGTTGTCATGTCTGAAAGTTATCACGAGGATAAACATGAAGGTAGCACGTATGTAAGCTTCGCGTCAGGAGTGACATCACGGTGTCGTGTAGGTCGAGACGGACTCGTCGAACTTGCCTGTACTCTTCCGTCATCTGCAGGTCAGATCTTTGAAGGGCACTTGCCTAACTTAGGTATGTAGAGTTTACACACTTGTTTGTATTTAGTATATCTCGTTATGCTGGGTTCACACTGCTGATCTGTCAACTCAATCAGGCCCGATCCAACCAATGTTGGGCCTGGTCAGTGTAGTTTGGCAAGATGTAATTGGGGTCAATCTACCTTTAACGGGGTGATCAACAATGCTGTGGCTCCCTGCTCGAATATTCTTGGGGTACAAATTTCAGAAAGATTAAAGTAAAAGGCTGACATTGTGGAGCTTCAATTTTACAAAAAATGTCAAACTTTGCTATCTAAGCTGCATAGTAGTGTTTAAATGGACAAATTAACACCCTAGAATACAAAAGTTTGGACAATTATACTCTTGCTAGGAAGATATACATGAATAAACAATTTCCACTGCTTTGGAGGATAAAATACCCTAGATCTACACACAGTAAGTCTATGGGAGGAAATGGGTAGGTGAATCTAGTCAACTTGACTGCTTGTAAATGTTCACCTTTTAAAGCACTAAATCATCATTTTAACAACAATATTTTTTCAGGGCTTCATTTTCAGACCTGATCAAACACACTTAGAGCATGGAGGATAATGTAGCTCACAATTTTTTTAACTGCGGTCATTAGCCTGGGGTTTTAAGCATGAACAAATTATGGAAGATCCCTTTAATATACAGTATGCTGCAAGTTACAACCTGTTTTATACTACAGATTATAGTTCTAGTTTGTGCATAATTATCTATTTAAATGTATACTAGTGGGGGCAATCCATACCAATGCACTCTGGTGTGTGCATTATTTATTTGTATACAAGCTGATGTTAGGTATTCATTCATTGTAATCACAGTATTATTTTACAATGATTACAATTACAAGTACTGATCAAATTTGAGTATTGTAGTGCAAAACAATTTTGTGATTTCTTCTAGTCTGAAACGGGTATTTGTATTTACTATTTACTCACCGAATTTAAAAAAAAACATTAAAAAAGCACAAATGTTTACAAAGACACATAATGATTTACAGGTGAACAACAATGAGAATACATATATAAAAAAAAAGTGATCGAAAACGGTGGGATAGCCCATTCAGCTCCATCTATATAAAGACTTGGCTGTTCTACCATGGGGTAGCAACATTTGGGAGAAAAAACGCCCTGAATAATGAAAGAACTCACAGAAACATTTATTCTGGATATATTAAACTGTTTTTTTAAAGGCCATAAATAAACAGCTCCTAAAGTCTAAACTTAGGCCTTTGTTGTGGGGTCCTGTGTGAGTATTCACACCATTTTCATGTTTAACTGCAATGTACAACACTCAGTGTTAAAAATGTGCCACCATTACCCATAGCCAGGGTTGTCACCAGAGTGATTTTAGAACCGGGTAAAAAGTGATAGCGAAGCGAGCAGAGCTATGGCCCTCACGGCCAGGGGTCCAGGGGCTTTATTCCTTGGGGGTAAGAAATTTGTGCCGGCGGCAAGGCTGAAATTTTTCCCACGAGTACTGGGCGGAGATTTTGAGAGCAGGGTAGCTCCGCCTGGCAGCGCCCGGTGTAGTGACATCACTGCCCATAGCGTAAAATGTGCTCTATCAGTCCTTTATCTTAAAAATTTACAATCAAGATATAAAAGTAAAGATCAGTGAGATTATTTAATGTGTTTGTTTATATTTGTGTCAAAAACACATAATCTAGTCCTTGAAATTTGACTTTAAAATGAAATCTTTGTTGAAAATAATCACAGGACACCAAGAGGTTATGAGTGTGGGAGACAAGGTGGTCATCACTGTGGACTCAGTAGAATTGGAAAAACTGCAGAAACGGCGTAACATTTGGGATTCAACCATCTTATCGGTAAGTACATGTATTTGAAGGCAGGGCTCCACACTAACATTTTTTTTCTGCGTGTTCTTTCAGGCAAGTGAAATTACCACTTTCAGATTTTTACTTGCCCGAATGAAAAATTTTCTTGCTCGCAAAATAAACAATAATAAAAACATTAAAAATTATCTCTCACTAATTTTAAAGCCCAAGTTTAGTTTTGGGGATTTTTTGTTATTTGAAAGCTTTATGCCCCAAAGTCATAACCCTGCAATAATAGATTCTGAATGTCTTTAGTTTTTTTTAATGGGCTTTAATCTCTAATCTTTTTATATCATTGGAAGTTTATTATCTCAATTCTGAGGGTTGTAAAAAGTGAGATTTCTGAAAAAAAAATGATATGGAATTAGTATAAATTAGCTGAACAATTTCTTACATATTTTATTCACTTTTGGTAAGATTTCGGACATGTTTTTTTTTTCATTTGAGGATCAAATTTTTACTTGCCCAATCGGGCAAGTAAATTTAAACATTTTCAGTTTTTACTTGCCCGAAATGAAATTTTACTTGCCCCGGGCAAGCGGGCAAGTGCTAGTGTCAAGCCCTGTTGAAGGGATAAATCTCTTTTGTTCATAGTCAAGTGTAATTGCAGAATTGGACATTTGTTATTTTAATTTTGGATGTTGCGAAATGTGTGATTTATGAATTAAAGAGTCATAAAATGGAGTACAATGAACAAAATAATGATGAAATTTAGTATTTTAAGTTCACTGAAAAAAAAACCAAAATTTTGTTTGCTTTTGGTAAGATTGTTATGTTTTGCTCATTTCATGATCAAAATTTTACTTGCCCAATCGGACAAGTAAAATTTGAGATTTGGGCTTTTGACTTGCCCGACATGAAATTTTACTTGCCCCGGGCAAGTGGGCAAGTGCTAGTGTCGAGCCCTGGGTTAGTGTTATGGTTAGGGTAAGGATTAGGGTTGAGATCAAGGTTAGTGCATGAAATAATCATCGGAGCAATTGTGCCGGAGCAAATGTCGGACATTCGTAATTGTGCCAAATGTACACAGTACATTTGATTGCAGACCTCCCAACCATTATGAATTTGAAGGAAAGAATTTGACTTCTGACCATTCCCAGCTCTTGTTTCAATATGATTATACTATTTTTCTGGAAAGTTTTACTTCACACTCCTTTGGAAAATACTGTCCTTTCCTATTTTTGAGCAAAATCATCCCTATTTTTCAATCAGTAGGGTTGAGAGGTCTGTGGTTGTGACCTTGAGTTAATACCGTTAATTGTGTGTCGTGTGTCTATGTGTGGGATGCAGTGTGGCAGTCCTATACAGTGTGACATTGATTAGGGCTTGTGCATAATTGTGGTTTCTGTAACATTTTAAGAGTTAAAATTCATAAATCGCACCTTTTGCAACCCCCAGAATTAAAATAACAAACTTCCAATGCCATGGAAAGGCCTTACTACAGTGTGTGTTAAAAATATGGTACAATCAGGAGAAGAATTATTTTTAGGTACTAAATTTTCTCAAAAGGTATGTGCATTGGTATCACATTATAGCAGAATAATCATTCTTGTTCATACACTTTATTTCATCTAATTCAATTTTATTAATGAAGAGTTACGTTTATAATTACTTTTGTGCACTCGGTCAAAATCGTGTTTGTTCCACTTTTCGTAGCATTGGCATTTTGAAACAGAGTGTGTTAATTACAATAGAAATCAACAAATTAACAATGTAAATTACATAAGCAATAATGAAAGAACTCACAGAAATATTTATTCCGGATGAAATGTAATTTTTGATGTTAAAAGACCAAAAACAGCTCCAAAAGAGTAAACTTTGGCCTTTGCTATGAGGTCATGTACCGTATGTTAACTGAGCATTCACACTGTTTTTATGTTGTACTGCACGTGTACAATTACATGTCCCTTGTAAATGTAATTTTCCTGTTTTGAATAAAAATAATAGAATAGTATAACTTTGAAATGCTTGAAATATGTTTGTGACTATTTCACTCTGACGCTATAGAACAATTTCTTTGTCAAAAGACTTAAACAATGTACAAAATCTACATAATGTAGCTTACGTGTGTAGTAGTACAAAAGCAAATTTGTGTCACTGCAGAAAATTCATCATATCTCAGGATTGACAAACCAAATGAAAATTGAATGACATTAATTGTATTGAAATGCATGGTCTTTTAGCTTTCTAAAAATACCCAACAGGTAATATGATTTTCAGGGAATAAAAAATAGTTTTCTCTATGTACCATTTTTTAGTACACACTGTAGTTAAAATTAGTGAGGAAAAAAATGAATTGTTTATTTACGAATGTTTGTCATTTTGTATTCTATATTTTGCAGGAAATTGGTAAAGAAGGACGTGTCAACAAGCATGCTGATAATGGGGACCTGCTGGTTCATTTCATACAGAGTGGAGAAACTAGGACCGTCAATCCTTCTGCTCTTACCAAGGTAAATCATCAGGTCAGAAAATGGGCACTCTAACGGAAATTTCTCTTATTCTAAAGTACGAAGTACGAAATTAAGTTACATACTTCACTGAAATTTGCATAACTAAATACTTAAGTCTTAACACGCATAATTCGCACCCGTGCACTCCCAGCAGCGTGTGAAATTCGCATTTCAAGCTCAAACGTAGAAACGATTGTATTCACCCGAATTACTGATTTCCCATGGTAGCGGTATTCACTTTGTATTGTTTACATTCGTCAAGTACAGGGGTATTATGTAAGATTCTAAAGGAACCAGAGAAATCAATAAATACAATCAAGGCCTCGTGATACAATAGGACGCTGGATTAGACGCAAGTGAACTTTGAAAAGAACTAGCAAAGTCATTTACAATAAGACACGCTATTCACTGATAATCTCTTCATTATCTCTATTCATTGACCTTTCGTGATTCATCTCTTTTTTCATGAACTTGTAACAAATCAGGTTTCTATGTATAGCTTGTGGTTTATCCTCTTTTGAATACAGATGTATATTTTCAAGCAGGAAGCTTAGAACTACATGTACAGTATATTGGTTGCAATTAGGCATTACTTTACAAAATCCAGATGCATATTTCCAAATAGTCTTTAAGCAGTCAGAAGGTCTGTAAAATGTACTTCAACTTTGCTGTACATTTTTCCTGAAAAACGTTGTTGTGAAAAGTTATAGCTGGTTGAAGTCAGTCATTCAATTTCCTTTCACGTTACTGAACGCTTTTTGAAAATAATTCCGCACACAGGGGTTTCACGGTCCCGCGCACAAAGGGTTAATATTATGTACCTCTGATAAGAGGTTTCCAGTTTGAAAAATCTGACCTGTGTGATTTGTCATGCTACTAGTATCTCTGATAAGGTCTCAAAATGAAGCCCTGAAAAAAATTGCAGTTCAAAATGATTATTAAGTTGTTTTAAAAGGTGAACATAATGAGCACTATTCCAGTTCTCTCCCATAGACAGCTGTGTTATAGAATTTTTGTCCACAGGACATAAATGCCTGTGCCAATATTTATCTGTTCATAATTTGCTAATGATATCATGTAGGTCAGATATCAAAGTTGACAAAGTTTTAAACGTTTAAAGAAGTAGGCCAATATTGTGGAGCTTCAATTTAAAAATAGTCGAACTTTAATATCCAAGCTACATTGTAGTGTTTAAATGGACAAATAAACACCCTAGAATACATAAGTTTGGAAAGTTATGTTTCCACTGGCAAGATATGCATAAATAAACAATTTCCACTCTGGTGGAGGATAAAATAGCCTAGATTTACACACAGTAAGTCTATGGGATGAAATTGGCAGGTGAATCCAGTCAACTTGAGTGCTTGTAGATTTTCACTTTTTTAAAAGCACTAAATCATCATTTTGAAATACAATGTTTTCAGGGCTTCATTTTTAGACCTTATACAGCATGGACGATTATGTAGCTCACATTTTTTTTTAACTGTTGTCATTATTATTCAGTGGCTTTAATGATACATAGCGTCTTTGATCAAACTTGGGTCAAGTACACACAGTATGCGTACTAAGATACTATTATACATGTAGCTCATGTTTTGGATTTGGAGTATATAAAAGGTCAGAGATCACTGTTCCTTTATATACATGTAATATCACTTTCTGAACACAATAACTTAAGTGTCAAGTTTAGAATGAAAAATTATAATCATGACTTTACAAGCTTGTTATGATCCTGATGGAATAATTGGATTGATAAATGATAGGGTATGAATGACACACAGAACACACACACACTTTGACAAATTAAGGACACATTGTTGGACATCAAGGTCATATTTTCACAAGTTTTGTCAAGTTCAGACTTGATGACATATAAATTTAAATGCAAGGTTTTGGGTAGCAAAGAAGTTAAAATAAATGCAGGAGTCCAGAGGTATACTCATCAACTGCCATTCATTCATTCAAGTTTGCTGCAGTTCTAATTCTGTTTGATACGCCTAGATACTTTGTACTGTGTATATTTACCTGTTGGAGACAAAGTACTAGTTAATTCATGTTGGGGTCTATGGAAAATGCATGTTATAGTGAAATCAAATTGTCTCCAATGGGTTAAATGATTAATAACATACATGTACACACAGGTAATTTGTGGACACAGTGCAAACAAGCTTTATTCAATTGGTTACAGGAAAACAGTGAGTGAATATTATTGTTTTTTTATTTATTCTTACTGATTCAAGCTTCATTCATTCTGTGCTGGCCAGACAGTGCGAATCAGTACTGACATGGAAACTGTGAAGAGGTTGCAGGATGATCATGGTGGATGGAAAAGTTACATGATGCAGGTATGACATTCCCTCCCCTTCCCCTTCCCCTTCCCCTCCTCTTCCCTCCCTCCCCTCCCCTCCACTTCTCTTCTCTTCCCTCCCTCCCTCCCCTCCCATTCCCTTCCCCTCCCCTTTCCCTTCTCCTGACCTCCCCCTCCACTACCCATCCCAACCCTTCCCCTCCCCTTCTCTCCCCTTCTCTTCCCCTCCTCCTTCTCTTCCTTCCCCTCCCCTCTCTTCCTCCCTACCCTCTGCCCTTTCTCCTTCCCCTACCCTCTCCCCTCAAGAAAGTCAATCAGTTTTGAATGGTAGTACTACACTTTCAAAGATAACTAACCAACGTGCATGTAGATATTTGGCTCATAGGGTAACCAGTGATTGGTTGATATTATCCAGCTGCAAGGAAGGAAAAATAAAAGGTTTGTTAGCTTGCTTGGATTTTTAGCTGTATACAAATGTTTTTATATCCTTATTTTGTACTTGCGTACTTGATTGCACTTTCTATTGATATATTATTGAATATCTACTAGGTGTTTTATTGTAGATCAATCTATGCAACCAATGTGTAAATTTTAATTAGAGAATTATATCACTGCTAAACTTTCCAAAATGAAAATAATAATAACTACACTATAAATAGATATTACCAAGTTATTTAAGAATGTGGTAGATCACTACTTACAAAAACTAACAGTTTGTTTAAATTAGCCTATTCACTGGGTGGGCAAACCATGTTACAAAATCAACAAAATATACACAAATGCACTTATTACGGGTCCGGCCTGTTTGACCAAAGGTCCGCTAGACTAGAGATATGGTATGCATGACTAAAATCTGCCTGAATTGAAAACATCTCACAGTTATACAACACTCACGACTCATGAGCATGGTCTCATGGTCCATGTCATATTCAGCCTGCAGACCTTGGGTGTTTTGGGCCTTTAGTCAAGTGGGATTGAACTATTGTTGGAGACAGTGATTTTCTGTTTACTGGTAAATTGAAATGGAAAATCCAGTTTGGTTGTATACTTTTCATGTAAAAATTCATGGAATTCACCTTTGCAAAACGGAATTTATGTTTTTGCTGTGTACATTTTCTATGGTAAAATGGAATTTCCATTTCTAGATCAAGTTGAAATGGAATTACAGGTTTTCAGAAATAGAAAAGACCACTTTTTGAAACAGAAAATCACTGTCTCTATATTGTATGGGGCAATAATCTAGAAATAAGATTGCTGAGGAGTTATTAAAACTGGGCAGTATTTCGTTTTGTATTTTTGATAAGTAGAAAAAAAAAATTGAAATTGTATCCTTACTGCAACCAGTTCATTTGACATAAATATAAATGCGTTTTGAGTCAGATTTCTGGAAAAGAAGCAAACTTATTTACTGATAAAACTTATTTTCAATCAATTTATATGTTACCATAACATTCAATCACATCAATAACCCACAGTTTCTCAATGTTTTATTGTCTCCATTGATACATGTTTTTGTTATTCTTATATTTCTGTATGTGACGTGAATTTGTAGCTGTTAGGAAAACAAGGCAAGGTGATCAAAGTGAAAGATGGCAACGTTCACATCCAACTGGATGACGACAACCACAGCTACGTGTTCAACCCTCTCAATCTGTCGCCACAGAGGTCTCCCGTTCCTATCGTCAGTGGTCGTTACAACGATAATTGTGCCAAGTGTAAGATAAATTTTGAAGACATCTTTTAAAGACACAGGCATTGCGGAGTTTCAATTTGGAAAAAAAAAATCACCATACTGTGATATCTAAGCTACATAGTGCTTAAATGGACAAATAAACACCCTAGGATATAAAAGTTTGGAAAGTTATGCTGCCACTGTCAAGATATGCATGAATGAATGTCACCCTTGAATTAATTTGGTGGAAGGCAATTATGTTTCCAAGATTATGTGTCTATCAGCATTGGAAATACACAGGGGCTTAGGGTGATTTAGTCCCCCCCCCCCCCCCAATTCATAAAATAGACCCCTTAAATAAAAAAATACCCTCAATTATCTTCACAGGGTTCAATGTGTATACTGACATCACTAAATTAGGCTTGAAAGTAGCCCCCCAAAATAAAATTTTATTTCCTACCCTGGTGTAAATGTGCAAAGTAAATGATTCAGGTGAAACTAGGAGTCACAAGATTGAGAACCGACATAATAAAATGAAGGTTCCATTTGTTTATTACAAAGTCTTAGACCAAGACCAAGGCCTGGAAAATGTGGCATCAAGACCAATTTCAACTACAACACTGCTATCAAGATTACGCTAGTTTGGACATTGTGTTTTCTTGCTATTAACTCTTAACATGTGTATTATTTGGTGTGGATCTGCGACTTCGACACATTAAAAGTTGATATTTTATTTCATCCTCTGTTTCAGGTTTGGATCACCTCATCGACAATCCCATTCTTCCCCTGGCCACAGCTGCTAGAGAAGGAGATAAAGATCAGGTCAACAAAATACTTGATGCACATCCAGACTGGGTAAGGCATTTTATATTATACAGATATTGACTGGTACAGGGTGTAATATAACATTCTTTGGACCATCAGGGAATTATATTTTCCCAAGGGAAAATATAACTCACTGATGGTCCAAAGATTGCTACATTACACCCCCTACCAGTTGATATCTGTTTTATTAGATGGCCTTGATTACGCTTATAGTGGGTGATTTTAAGTTCAGTGTTGATGTTGATGAAAGAAAATCGACATCGAGCTCAGTTTAGCTGACCATACCGATTGCACTATCGATTGCACAACACGTAGTGACGTCACGCGCGTCTCAGGGTGTCGGCCAAAAGTTACAAAAATGACACCAAATCATTACTGCCTGCCAGTAAAATTATATGAATCTGAAAGACAGTTACTTTTTCTCTATTTCCACATGGAAGGTAAATATCAGTTTGACTAATTATGTCAGTTTTTAAGAGGAAAAGGTACTTTCATCGGTTTGCGTCGCACGGTGAAGCTTTCTCCATAGCCAACACACACACACACACACGCATGGGTGGTATTGAACCGTAAGACATTCAAAAAATATATTCATTTCACCAGTTGGGAAAATATAACCAGCTGGGGAAATATAAGAATTACGATCCTCGCAAACTGTTTCATGTGACGAGCTGTGGACCAATCACATCTTCGTAACTGTATAACCCATCCTATATAATACAATACCCTCAAAGCAAACAGTCTTGCATAATGATCAGCCGCCAACCCCCATCCCCCTCCCTCCCACCAAATATAGCGTGTCTTTTCTCTGAAGTCAATCTGAGGGTTGGGGAATTTTTTGAAAAACAATACATTCATTTATCTAATTAGTATGATCTGTCCATATTTGAGGGCCAGAAATTATTGAGAAGTATGTTTTCTGGAAAGGAGGTCTACATACCACATTTATTTTCTTCATATTTTTTGTTTGAAATTAGGCAATATAAAATTGGCATTAACTCTTTGCCCTGTGCATAATCAATACCTAGGCTGCTGGATTATTTTCAGATCTCCCAATAAAAAATGCATTGTAAATGAGTGCACTCGTACATGAGTGACTATGTACTTGATATAAAATAATTCATTGTTAGTAGTGGGAGAAAGGTGTAAATATATGAAAGAACAGGAAATACATTGTTCTAGTACAATTGAATTGGCACTATTGTTCCTACGGACCATCAACAAGAATCGATGGTAGCGAGGCAGCGGTGATGACAGTGGTCGACCGTACCGAATAAAGGGAATGTTTCTTTTCTTTGGAATTTCTTCATTCCTGAATGTGCTATTTACAGGGCTTGTTTACAAGCTGGTCGTCCCCAGATTAAATATTCAGTTTTCACCAGATATTTTACCAACAACACCTGGCAGTCCACCTAGTGTAACAAATAAAATTCAAACAGCATGGTGAATTGTTCAATTCATGTCTTTTTCAAATTTATTATGGGAGGAGAACTTTATCCATATTTAACCAGTATCTGATGTATTAATTGACTATGTGATCATATTGAACATATTGATTGTACCAAGCACATTGTAAAAGAATCTGGCATATAAATTCTGCCTACAAATAAATGCATTTTCATGAGACAGTAATAGTATTTAGACGAAGAATCTAAAATAAGATGACATGACTTTTCCATCACACAGGTGAATAGTGAGCTCGTACCTGCGAGGGCGCTGTTGTGCTTTGTCGCCGAAGAATGTGATGTGGAGATGCTGGAAATCTTCACGCGTCGGGGAGCGTTCATCGAACGTCCCGACGAGATGGGTCATTCACCTCTTATGCGTTGTGTTTTGAGGTACGTAAGCTCACTACTTACCTATATCTATAATCTCCTTAATTTAGAAATGACTGCCTATTCCTTTTGCTCAACATCTGCCACAAACTTTATTATGCCTGTGCCCTGTAAGGGAGCTGGAAGCATTATGTTTTCAGGTTTTCTGTATGCACTGTATGCGTCAATACGTCCATGTGTCCCCACTTTTAATAGTAAACAAGATTACTGTGTAGTAGGGTTGTTTTGAACAAGGATGAAACATTGGGCAAATGCGAAATTATTAGGTTTGGGGCCAAATCTATCAAGGGTCAAAGGACTAAAGATAATATGTCAACTGATTTTAAATTTGAAGGTTATTTTCTACCCGTAACTTAATTAAGATTTTTTAGATTTGGTGTCCGATCCTTTCACAATCATAGGTTTCTGAAGTGTACTCAACAAGGCTGCCACTCATAGGGGAAAATCCCTACCGTAGGGAATTTTAGCCAACTGTAGGGAGTAGGGAATCCCTACGGGGAAAATGACCTTCCGTAGGGAAAAGTAGGGATTTTTGATGATTTGTAGGGGGTTTTGACAATTTTCAAAAAAATATTCTTAAATCCTCAAAGATTTTCTAAGTCCCATATATATTTGTCTGTTGACATTATTTGGGTAAATCCATTGTCTAAGTTGGTCACTATATCATATAATTTTGCTCTAAGCCACTAAAGAAAGGTCCAAATGAGCTAATTTTTGGTCTAGATACTCTTTGTAGTGTTTTGAGCAAATGAACCACTAAAAATTTTATGATATGTAAACTTATTTCTTACGTATCTTACTGTTTTTCAATTTCTTATGTATTTCTTTGTTTTTTCGACCTTTTGTTTTTATTGTTTTTTGAGGAAATTTGTCGGTGACACTATAGAGATCATAAATAGCATAAATTGATCAATTTCAATCTGAAAGAGCAAAAATATTCATACATTTATGATTTTTGGCTGAAAATACAATTTGTATTGAAGTTGTACATGATA
>JZLH01S0172620.1:26688-37037 GCA_001188425.1 Eucidaris tribuloides | reverse complement strand
AAAAAATGAAGGAAAACAAACAATTTAAGGGCAGTGACATGATTAGGAGAAATAAAAAAATGCCTCTCAAACCAAACTGGTTGAAAGATATATCAGTGGATACACCAGCTGGAGTGTATCTCCTGGCTGGAAGGATTTATCTTGAATTTGTTTACTTAAGCTGAATCAAGCATGATCATACTAGCATTTTGTTTCTCTCGAACCCCAATATAGATAGAATCCATAGACTGCAACACAACAGATTTGTCTGTTACAAGGCATACTTATGAAAGTTAGTTTAGAACGAGTCAACATTTGACTACCAAATTTTCACAGTGGAATTCTTGCACAGTTTACTTGATTCTAGAATAGTTTTACCCCAAGATGAGGACTACCCCAATCATGTAATTTTCCTTAAAGAATAACACCTGTATATGTGCTAAACCGAAAAAAAGGCTTAACTTTGCAATCTCAATTAAAAACAGGTCTGGTTTTACGGTTGGGGGGGGGCACGAGGAGAGCTGGAGTGAATACATTTTGGGGTAAAACTGAGATTGTCAGCACAGTTACAACTTTGAGGGAGATCCCGAAAACCCATGAAGTGGTGGAAATTTTAGTAAGCACAATGAAAATGAATGTCTTCCTGAGGTTAAAAAGTACTTTGCCATGTAATGTTTGCCCATCATGGAGAGACCTGTCTTTATTTGCTTTTGTAATTTCATTTATTTATTTATTCATTCATTCATTTTATTATACCCCAACAAACTAAGTGTGTAGGGGGTGTTATAGGAATCAGCATGTAATGGTCAGTGGGGTGGATCTTACATTTTTAATTTAATTTTAAAAACTCTTATGTGTAATAATTTGAATTATTGGCACTTATTCAAGGAGTACAATCTGTGGTGCAAAATTACACTAGCAAAACGACAATGGTTAAAGGTTAGTGACATGATTGGGAACACTTGAAAATGCTTCCAGAACCAAATGAGTTGAAATATATACCAATTATACACTAGCAGGAGTGGATCTCCCACCTGGGAGGATTTGTCAGTAATTTGTTTACTTAAGGAGAATCAAGCATAAACATAGGAGTATCTTAATTTTATCCGAGGACGATAAAAATAAGCTCCATAGAGAGCCACACAGCAGGTTTCCATGCTACGAGTGATATTGACATTGTTTAGTTTAGAATGAGTCAACGTTGACTACAAGATTTTCACATTGAGAATCCTTGCATAGTTTACTTGATTCTAGAGTAGTTTCAGCCCAAGTTGAGGACTACCCCCAATCATGTCATTTACATTTAATTACCTTCAGTGATATTTTTAGTAACTTGTTTTCATTTTCCTCTTCTCTTTTTGTCATTAGAAATCCAGAGATTACAGTCACTGCTGAAGAGTAAAGACGAAGAATTGACAACCCTCCGCCGAAGACTCCGAGAAGTGGAGCACTTGGTCAAGAGGAAGATCAAATTTGCATGTGGACATCACGTGACAAAAAGCATCGCTGATTTGATACCAGAGTGTCCGACATGCTGCGCATCAGTGACCGGCGTCGAATCAATGACGGACTAACGTTTGAACGGGGAAACATCAGGAATGGGAGTAGGCAGGCTTTCAAGGGGCCCTACTTTTCCTACTTTTTCTTACTCTTGTCCCCACTTTCTGTACTTTTTTTTGTTAAAACTTTACAAAAAAAGAGTGCGAGGCGACTTTGTCAAAACGTAGTGATCGACATACATGCACCTCTTACTTTTGAGTTTAAGACGATTATAAAGTTAATGCAGCTTTTAAAAACTGAATTACGAGGCCGTGATAAAGGTTGAATCTGTGTGAAATTCCACATTATTTCCCCACCGCCACAATTTCTTATAGTGCCCCATTATTTATCTAAATAACAAAAAGACCAACTTCAGCAATTATTTTTGCAATGGAAATATTGAACCAAGCAATAATCGATTGTAGAGTTTTTTAAAATTCATATTTACCTTTTTAGTACAACATTCGGAATATAATATGCAAACTCTATTGCATTTTATTGCTCTGAACAGTTTAAAAGGCAGTGACGTGACTGGGAAAAATGAAAAAATGCCTCTAGAACCAAACTGTTTGAAAAAAATACCAAAGATACACCAGCTGGAGTGCATTTCGGCTGGAAGGATTTGTCATGAATTTATTTACTTCAGCAGAATCAAGCATGAACATGCCAGGAATTCATTTCTCTAAGCCCCAAGAAAACTGGAAAGCTACACAACAAATTCATCTGTCATAAGGCATACTGATGGAAATACTTTTATTGTTTTGATTACCAAATTTTCACAGTAGAATCCTTACATTGTTTACTTGATTCTAGAATAGTTTTATCCATAGTTTTTACCCACGGAGGTATTAGAAATGGAGTCCCAATAGGCAATAATTAATTCAAGCAGCTGCAAGATTTCTAAGAATGTACAAAAGAATTCTCCGGTTGCTTTGGTGTCTTTGATGATCGATGTTCCAAACCGCCAACTTCATAGGAAGAGCTGAAGATAAGTTTGGGTATGTGAAAACAGTTTGCGAAAATTTCACTTGTTTCTTGGTAAAACAAAATCATTTTTGGACCTATGAATAAGATTGACAAGTGAAAACAAATGGTGTAAAGAAATATGTCAGCAAGTTTAAATCAAAGTTGTAATTTGTCAAAAATATTGGAAACCATACCCTTCTTATATGCCAATTTGTCACTTTTCTGATCAATTCCAACAAATAAATTTGAGGTAAACTGATCTTCAAATATAGTGCTCTTTCATAAACTATGTGAAAAGAGTGCCCAGTTGAGTAATTTTCACCTTTGTTTCATTAATTTTTGTCATTTTTCTTTTCGCATGTCCCTCGAGTCCAAAGATTATGTGCACACACAATCTTTTATAAGTGGGTACAGTGAAAACTAGTTATGTTTACAAAAACATTTCTACCTTTGAAAGTGACTTGTAATTATACAATTCAATCAGAATGCTATTGTCTGGCCACCTGCAAGGCAGATCCAGTTAAGCACATACGCAACATATTTTTGAGTGACAGCTTCGAACATCATTCAAAGAAAATTGATGTGTTGTAACTCCATCTCTAATATCTCCTTGAAACACCCACATGTGGAATTGGAAATGTGAGCACCTTGTTTTTTTGACTTTTACTAAACACTCGGGTCACGTCACTTTCGAAATTACTCACATATTGGATTTTGGTGCAAATTTTTTGTAATGGTGTGTTCGATTGGACAAACACTTTGGGAAAATGATAAAAACGTAATTCAAAAGTTGAGTTTCTTATCAAATGACCGAAACATACTGAAGCACACCATATACAAAGGGATACATATTCCAAAATACAGGTATTTATTACCTTTGATTCCAATTGCATATTTGTATTTATGCTGCAGGTAGCTGAAAAGAAACCCACATACCAAATACATGTGTTCAGTGTATATTGCATAAATTATCAGAGTTTGTTTAATGTTTATAAGTCTGGGTATTACAGAATCTACACATACCAAACACAGGTGTTAAGTGTATATTGCATAAATTATCAGAGTTTGTTTATGAGTCTGGGTAATAGAGAATCTACACATACCAAACGCAGGTGTTTAGTGTACATAGCATGGGTTGGAATTTTGTTTATGAGTCAGGGGAAGCAGAGAACATTCCAAACCCAGGTGTGTCTTGTTGATTGCATGATAACAAAATTGTGTTTTATTTTGTGCATGGGAAGCATAGCTGTTTGTTAGCTCATCCGGCCCGAATGGCCCGATGAGCTTATGCCATGGCGTGGCGTCCGTCGTCCATCCGTCCGTCCGTCCTTTGACCGTCTTGGCGTCCGTACCTCCGTCGTACCATTCCAGGTGTCTCACAGTTTTGAAAATGTTGTCTTGCTATCGTCATTTCCGTCACGCGATTATTGATGACTGATTGTGTTCATATGATTTACGGGCTAGGTGGGGGATTTAAAAACTTCTACACCAGAATCGTGAATTTCATTATATTATGTTAATTTAATGCAAATGTTATCAGAAATCACAAAAAATAGCTTCTTCTCCTTCCATTCTCAACCGATTTTGATTGTGATTGCTTTATTTGGTAACGGTGAGTTATGGCACATTAAACTTCTGCCTATCGTAAACGAGTGCCACATTTAGCAGGACAGTACAGCTCAGGTGGGACTCGTAGCAGTGGCAACTTCTTGACGCAAGGATAGTCTTTTAGGAATCTGGTATGGCCGTGCACTCAAAATCCTGGTTCGAGTGCAAAGCTTTGACGGCTGAAATTGAATGCGCATTAGGAAATTTCTCCTTGCATAATGGTTACCCCTGAACAAATTGTAAGACAGCGTACCATAGCGAACACACCAAATCTCAAACCAACCCGCAGCCAGCACAAGGACCTGATAAATGTCCTGGTCTAGTCTGAAATCTTCCTGGCGAGCGAAAAGGTATGCTGATAAGTATGCTAGTATGATAAAAGAATAGCGGTGTCCCACCTGTTACTGTTGGCAAGTTTCAACCACGTGTTGTGTTTCTCTATAATCAACATGCCTACGCGCGTCACTGTTAAGGATGTAACTTCGCACGCCGCCACAAGAGTAATGTTGTTTACCAATATTGAGTGCAGCGTGCGATGCAGTGACGTGGCCGTACAGCACTCCCAGCGTTTATCGGATCGCATCAAACAGACTCATGGTCCTGACTGTGCGGCAAACTTAGTTGATCAGCGCGCTCAAAAGCCAGCCGCGATGCTTGCAGTCATGATCTGATCTGGCAGGTAGAGGCCTGACAATACTAAATGTGACTCAGCGCATTGGCAGCAATTCTATTGCTAAGCCTTGTGTTAAACCCTATTCAGGGACGAACCGGACAGTTCTCCATTGTTTAGTGCCGAGTGCCCGGGAGTATGACTCATCTCAGGTTCTTAGAGAGGGCAGCGTTTATAAAGTCCAGGAGACCGCCATCTTATTGTGGCAGACAAAAGGAATTTCCTGGGCATGCGTCTGTTTGTACAATAGAGGTCACACCTTTAGCGTTTCAGTATATCAATGTTGGGTTCCTTTCTTGTATATTTGGTTCTTATCTGCGTGATAAGCCGTCCTGATGAGGCTGCAGATCGAAAAGCTTCTTATCTTAGTACATGCTACTTCTTTAAAGCACTTTGGAAATTTTGAAATTATATAACTCCATTAATTATTTATTCAAAAATATTAGCAAAACATATGCTATCTTGCTCCCAAATTTCCTGTGGACGATCTTCTAATTCTGGTTTGTTTGATCTGACTAGGCTAGGTGGGGCCTTCAAAGACTTCTATACGAGTGACAAAAATTTGTGAATTAATCAAATATGCAAATTTAAGCTTTATTTGGTAGCGGGCGAAGTATGCACATTAAACTTCCTACATCAGAATTTTGAAATTATAGCTCCATAATATTATTATGGTAATTTGGGATGGGCATTTATTCGAAAAATAACAAAAATTGCTTGTTCTCAGTCCACATTTCTTGACGGCGGATTTTAATTCTGTTTGTTGATGCTGAGTGAGGGCTGAGGGGTGGGGGCTTGCAAGAGTTCTACAACAAAATGTTGGAATATTAATTTCAATTATGAAGTTCATTGGCAAATTTATTTAAAATCACAATAAGACATCACAAAAAAGGGGTGCTTCTTCTCATTCATTTTCGTGCACCAATTTTGATTTAGTTTGGCTTTATCTGGTAGAGCTAAGCTTGTGTAGGCACTAAACTCTCTACGACCAGAATTTTAACTGTTTGCTGCCATTAATTAATTATGGTAATTTTATCGGGCGACTTTAGTTTCCAAAAATAACAGAAATTGCTTCTTCCTCATTTCTTGAGGCAATTTTCATTTGATTTTTTTATATGGATATGGCTTAGGTGGGGGCTTCAAAACTGTACACGAAAATTTCGAAATTGCCGCATTATTATGCTAATTGTTTTCATGTCGCCTCCAGGGCATGAACTAATATTTTCTCACTCTAATTTGTTAATGGCCTCCGCAATCGAAGTTGGGGGAGGCATCAATGTTTTCGGTGTCCGTCGTCGCCGTCACCGTCGTACTGTCCGCGTTACCGGGATCTGTTACCGGTAGGCGATAAATTGAAGAACCCCGGATCCGGATTTTGATTGTAATAGGACAAGTATGTACTATGAGCCAGCAATGAACTGATTAGATTGGAGGGCTGAACAGGTCAAAGGTCAAGGTCACTCGCGGGCCTTAAATATGTACTGATTTTGGGTACGTTATCCGGGCGCGATAACTTGAGAGGGGCGGCTAGTCCGGATTGTCATGTAACTTGGGTGAAGTATGTATTATGAGGCACCACATGAACTGATTAGATTTTGGAGCTGAAAGGTAAAGTCAAAGAGTCACGCGGGCGTAAAATATGTCTGATTTGGGCGCTGCGCTTACGCAATAAACGTTGATGAACGACCAATGAATTTTCTGTAATCTTGGTGAAGTATGTATTAATGAGCCACCAATGAAGCTGATTAGATTTTGGAGTTTCAAAGGTCAAAAGGTGAAAAGGTCACCGAGCCTAAAAATGTGCTGATTCGGATGCTCATTACAGCGCGATAACTTGGAGAGGCGGGGTGATCGGGATTGTCATGTAACTTGGGTGAAGTATGTATTCATAACAGGCAGCAATAAACTGGATTAGATTTTGGAGCTGAAGTCAAGGTCAAAGTTCGCAGGCGGACCTAAGAAATATATGTCTGGATTGGGCTCGTTAGCCGTTGGGGCTAGACTTGCGAATGGCCAGTTGAAATTTTCTGTATACTTGGTGAAGTATGTATTATGAGCCCACATGAACTGATTAGATTTTGGAGTTGCAAAGGGGTCAAAAGGTCAAAGGGTCACTCGCGGTGCCTAAAAATATTGTCTGATGTTTGGGCTCGTTCCTGGCTATAGGATTTTGAGGAGCAGACTTATTCGTGCAGTTGTCCAGTAACTTGGGTTGAAGTATGTATTTAATAAGGCATCACACAAACTTGGAAATTTAGATTTTTGAGCCTCAAGAGGTCAAAGCGTCACGCCGGGGCTAAAATAATGCATGATTTGGGCTCGTTACGTGTGAATCCCCGCGTAGGCTGTCGGGCGTGATGGCAGAGGCGATAACTTTAAGAACGGCCTAGTTGGATTTTCATGTAACTTGGGTGAAGTATGTATTATGAGGCACCAATTGAATGATTAGATTTTGGAGCTGAAAGGTCAAAGGTCAAAGGTGCCCCGGGTCTAAAATAATGTCTATTTGAGCTTTGTTATGCGGATAATTGAGAACGGCCAGTTTGAATTGTCCATGTAACTTTGGGTGAAGTATGTATCTTGAGCAGCCAATTGCAACTGATTAGATTTGGAGTTGAAAGGTCAAAGGTCGACAGGTTCTACAAGGCTCCATACTTTACTGTCTTTACCCCGATAATATGAGAACAAGCGTTATCGGATATTGATGTAATTTGGGTGAAGTATGTATTATGGGGCAATAAAATGAAATTTCGGAGTTGAACGGTCAAACAGTACGATGCCGCCGTACATTCAAAGTTTGTAAATTGGACGGGGGTGCGGAGCATAAGGTCCCATCGGCTGCGCGCAGCCGATTGCTCTATTTATATTCATGGTTCTTCCGGGACATCAAATTTTGATTTTTTGACCAGTATAAAATTGTACCACGTGAAATTTCGGATATACATGTATGATGTTGCGAGATGCCGGATGAGCGCTACGTCATTGACGTTTTCTAGTTGTCATTTGCATAATGACATGTTTATTCATGCTCAGAGCCAGGGAAGAAAAGAACATACACATACCAAAAGGCTTTCACTGAACACTGATCCGTTTGTTTAGTTTTTGTCGGTTTGATAGAAAACTCAACTTTAAAATTACGATTTTATCATTTTCTCAGCATATTTTTCCAATTGAAGACACCATAAAAAAAAAATGTGCACCCAAATCCAAAATGCGAGTAATTTTGAACTCGATGTGACCCAAGTGTTTAGTAAAATCACTTGTTGTTTTTCCAGCAAGGGGGAGGGGAGAGGGGCTGTAGGTTTATTAGACACTCTGTATACAAATCTGTTCAATGCATTTCAATTTAGATTTTGTTCAACATCCACCCCAACACCAAAAAACTTTAAAAAAAATATTCTAAGAGTCCCGTATTTACACAGTTTCCAGCTATCCTGAAAATCAGAGGGAGAAAATGGTAAATGGTTCCCTTTTTCTAGTCAGGAAAATTGGGGGATTTGAGAAAGATTAATAAATTTTTGAAAAAAATCAATTGGAAATTTCCGAGGATGGAAAGAAAGTGGTTAGTCTCTTATATTTATACCCCTGCCAAACAAAGTTTGAAGAGGCTATATACATTTATGAATCAATATGTGGTCGGTCAGTTGGGCGCTGGGTCGGTGGGTCTGTACGTTGCAAATCTTGCAGACTTTCTCATTTTTCAAGCACTGCTGATGAAATAAGGCACACACATTGGTCTTGGAGAGTGAAGATGTGCAAGACAGTTTTTTTTTAATGTGTTGGAAACTGCATAGCCATGGTAATTGCATATTATGGAGATAAATTAAGGAAAGATATTGCGCATCAAACTATTTCCTCACTTTTCAAGCAATGCTCAGGAAATTTGGCACACACGTTTGTCTTTGGGTGAAAATGTGAAAGACGCTTTTTTGGAATTTGTAGGAAATTGCCTTACTGTGGTAACAGCATATTATGGAAATAAATCGGGGGGGATGCATGTAGTGTGAACTTGTGAAGGTACTTCCACATTTTATCAAGCAATGCTTATGAAATTTTACACATACATTGGTTTTGGGGTGAGGATGTGCAAGACACCTTTTTGTAATGTGATGGGAGAATGCATTGCCATGGTAAGGGCACATAAGGCCATCCTGATTGGTCACAGGTAATAACCTCCTTAAGTGATATTGTAGTTTGCCTTGTGTCCAAACAGTACAAATCATACCCCAAATTAGGAATTTGTCTTTTCAAGGAATGCTTGAAACTGTGTGCTAAACTGACATGACAGTGATGCAGCTCAAAAATGATTGTTTTGTTTTTATGTGTTGTTCAGTGTGTTATTCAACTCAGGGTTATTGTAAATAAGAGCATTTTTTGGAGTGAGGTATGAAAGTTTTGCTAAAATAACTATTACTGTTATACGGAGAGGTTATTATACAACAGAAACAACAACAAAATATGGCTGATTGAGTTTACGTGTAGTTTCCGTATGAGCTGCACATTCATAAGTGTTATATATGCCATACTCATTTATGTTAAATTAAGTGTGAAATTGTGGTAGTGCTAGTTATAGAAAAACGTACCTGATATATATGTAAAGACAAGCTTCTTTATATATAGAGAAGTTATTATACAACAACAACAACAAAATATGGCTGATGGAGTTTAGTTTCCTTATGAGCTGCACACTCATAAGTGTTTTATATGTCATACTCATTTATGTTAAGTTAAGTGTTAAATTGTGGTAGTACTAGTTATAGAAAAGTGTGTCTTATATTTATGTAGAGACAAGCTTCTTATTTTTTTTTAACTGAACAGTACTGCAAGAGCTTGCAAGTGATGCATATACCTTCGAAGTTCAACGGAAAATATTTGAGTGACTTATCAAAATTTGCTGTTTTAAGTTCATCCAGACTTTAATCCTATTTGCAGGAGTGCATTTGATTAGTAAAAAGTCCAAAAAAAAGCCAGACATTTGCATCCTTGTCTTGGAAATTCTCTTGACATCCCCGTGACTTTGTCCTTACATAATAACGTATTTTCACTAACAGAAATTTAAATACTGATATATGTCAGTTGGACTTTCATACTTTCACTTTATTGTAACTTTCAGTGAATGCAGAAGTGAATTTCAGCTTTTATACAACGAAAATGTATGGCCCTAATGAAAACTCAACTCATATTATAGAGATATAATAATAGTGTTCAAGTGTTTGAGAAATTAAAATATACTAAGAACTCCAGAGCTACATAAGATAATGAGTATCCCTAATGTTCACCTTGGTAAAAAAAAACTAAAAAATGAAAGGGGCGGGGTGCATCGTATCCTCATATTGCCCACTTGTAATCATTGTAGGGATCATTTTCATTTGAAGCGCCTTATCTTATTGTGTCAAAGTGTAGATGTGTATGTAATAGTGCTAGAATTATTCCAAGGGTGTCGACCACTTTCAAATGGGCTTCCACAGTGTTAACCAATGCATTTAAATGCAAGGTGTCCAGCAGCAAAGACTTAAAGGAAGATGTAGCCAGCAACTAACAGGAATAAGTTAAGATAAAAATTGACATCGTAAGTGTTATGAAAATT
>JZLH01S0172620.1:13175-26663 GCA_001188425.1 Eucidaris tribuloides | reverse complement strand
ATTTGAGGGATAAAGAAAGCTCTGAATAAGGGGTATCTTGTATTTATAAAAACTTAACCCTCAGCATAGCCTTGTCAATTATGATTTCTGTAAATTTAGGTCTCTTGTTAAAATCTTTTTCCCTAGTAAAAGAGGCTTAAATCAAAGCTTACAGGTAGGAATATATTGATTCAAAAAGTAGTCATTTGATAAATATGGCGGCGTTATTTATTAACACTAGTTTTCGTGTGCATGCGTCATTGCTCGTTCAGGTCAGTCTCAAAGTCCTGTGCATTATGTCGATCTGCATGTTGGCAAGAACTGACAGTGCCCCAAAATCGTCTCACTTATTCCTGGTTAGTATGGCCGCTACACTCCTTTGAAGTGGTGTTGGAGTGGAAAGGCATACCTTATCAAATTGTTCGTAGTTTGTTGGCGTTATTTCGTAGGAAAAAATGCCTTGACTCATGGTTAATTCACTTATCTCATTTTCTGTGCTGAAATTGGAAGAAAGCCAAGATTGCCTATCCTTGCAAGCTAATACTTACAAAGCAGTTGAAGACAATTTGAACTTTGTTTTATAAGATATTTACTTTGAATAAGAAATTACTTGTGAAAGTTTAAAAACTATGATGTTACATGCTCTGTTTGTAATACTGTTTACAATAATTACGTGGGCGTGAAAATTACGGAATTGTATTCAACCGTTATGAAACACACTCACACCAACAATATGTATATCAACACCATCCCACAGCCAACTAAACACATTTAAATTCTAAAAAAAAGAACATAATAATGAACATTAAATTATATAAGTTCACTTTCTCACATTGAAGACTTTAGGTTTTTTTATCAAAAAGATATGTTATAATAAGTAAACTCCGTTCTATATACATGAAAATTTCCGGAAAGGATATGTTAATAGTTTATTGTGAGACATTGCAACTTCAATAATTAAATAAATCAATGACAAATCTGGGTTTGTTCAGAATTTTTGCAAGTTAAAATTATCATGTTCTCATTAACCATTTATAAGAGGTTAGCAGTGTGATATTTCAAATTATCATTCATGTATGTCTTCCCTCCATTAATAAGATATAAACGTCAAAGGACGTTTACAATTAAAATCCCAAAAAAAAAGTCCAAAATTAAACTACAGCAGCATAATCGATTGAAAATATCAAGGGTGATTACGCAGTTACATGCATGTATGATTAATGTGCAGTGATCGTGATGTGAGAAGTGCGAGACATTGGCGTAGCCAGGAAAAATTACGAAGGGGGGGGGGTGGGGGTGTCAAAACCAAGTTTGCTCGAATTACACTGTCAACAAAATAGAAATGTACAGCCCAAGTATAGTTTGGGTAAATGGGCAATCATGAATTTTCTGTTGCGTTTTAGATAGACCTATATCACGTATAATTGCCATGAAAATCATTACTTTCGGAAACGCTTCCATGTGTTTGTATTGTGGGCGAAATTGATGAGAAATGTAATTTAAAAAACGGAGGCCACCTGACCGTTTTTGTCACAGGAATAAATTACTCTCTGATAATTTGAATTCAAAACTTGTCCCCATAAACAATTTCCAGTTTGATATTGTTGGGTGACAGTAGAATATTTTGTGAAAGATTGCCGAAAACGTCTGATTGACCCAAACTATACTTGGGCTTTAAAAAGTTGCGGGATTTCCCTCCCCCCCCCTTCCCCCACCTACTATGCCTCGTGGTGTCAGACATGCAAGACTTAACATTATGGCAACATCTAATCACTCGATGAAACCAGTATTTTTGAAGAATATATCGTTTGCTGGGTGGACAAAACTTTGCATCTTAAAAATGTTAGAAAGTGTTCCAGAGCGTTTTTAAAAAATGGCTTCTTTAATAACGATAACAAATGGGGAAGCTTCTTTTTTTTCACCAGACCACAGTCAGTCTGTGGCTTTATCTGGGCAGAAAATTAAATGTGAAATTTGGAAGATACAAAATTGTATGAGGTAAGTCCTCCCAGCGACGATGTATTGTGTCTATTTATCTTCATATCTAGATCACAGATAGATTTATAGATAGATAGAAGACCGATATATGAATAGATAGAAGGATAGATAAATAGACGGATAGATTGATAGATGGATAGATAGACCGATATATGAATAGATAGAAGGATAGATAAATACACGGATAGATTGATAGATAGATTGATAGATGGATAGATAGATGGATAGATAGATGGATAGACGGATATGATGGGTAGATGGATGAGATGGATAGATAGATGGTAGATAGATGGATAGATTGATATATAAACTCAAAAAAGTTTGGAAATATGCGTTTGATGGCTTATTTCTCCCATTTCGTAGCAGTAATCAATCCATGTTTTGTATCCTGAAAAAGATTATTTAATTTTCTTTAAAATGATACCCTATTCGTTATGATTATTTCATCGAGGAAAAGGCAGTATTTAAAAATGTGGGATAAAGTGTAAATTGAAAAGCTGCAAAATGACCGGTGGTCATAAAGAGTAAATACAGAACATGTTCTTTTGTATGGAGTTATATCCTTTGTTGTTTTAGCTGGTCAGCCATGAATGTCAATTTCAAAAAGGAGCTCCTGCCACTACAAATTTCATGACTTTGAGATTAAAGGCTTCGCAAAATGGCCAAAGTTCGGTAAGTCGCCTAATTTCTTATTTCCCTGTTGATGAGTGAGTTTTCCAATGTCTGTTGGTAATTGTGCATTGTAACACGAACACTATCATGGATTTAAGCAAACGTGTGCACAAGCAAGCAAGCAAAGAAACAAACGAAAACAGAAAAAAACATGTATAAGCTTTTAAAACAAAACTCAAACTATTCGCTCTTAAAAGTCATAAATAAATGAAGTGGCAGGGGTCTTTTTGAAACTGACATTCATGCCAGACCAGCTGAAAACAAAACCATAACTCCAGACAAAACAACACGTTCCTTATTGACTCTTCATGACCACCGGTCATTTTGCAGCTTTTCAATTTACACTTTATCCCGTATCTTTAAATACTGCCTTTTCCCTGCTGAAATAATCATAACAAGTAGGGCATTATTTTATAGAAAATTAAATATTTTTTTGCTGGTACCAAGCATGCTTTAATTGCTACTACAAGAACGGAGAAATACTCGATCAAAGTCAGATTTCCAAACTTTTTTTGAGGAGTTTAGATAAACGGATAGATAGATGGATAGATTGATATATAGAAAAATAGATGGATAGATTGATAGATAAATAGATAGGTAGATAGATAAGTACACAGCTAGATTGATATATAATATAAAATATGGATAGAGAGATAAATAGAAAGATGGATATGAATAGATTGATTAATAAATAGATAGATAAATAGATACACAGATAAACAGATTGATTAGTGTATTAATAATAGGTTTATTGATAAATAGATGAATAAATAGATTGATAGGTAAACATGTTGATAAATTGGTTGGTTAATTGACTGATTGAAATTGATAGGTAAACATGTTGATAAATTGGTTGGTTAATTGACTGATTGATTGATTGATTGATTGATTGATTGATTGATGGATTGATTGATTGATTGATTGATTGATTGATTGATTGATTGATTGATTGATTGATTGATTGATTGATTGATTGATTGATTGATTAATTAATAGATCGTTCGGTAATGTATGATTGGCTGAAGAATTGAGCTAAAGTGCTTCCCCTTTTTGTATCGAATATTTCGGTATGCCGCATCGTAATTGTAACAGTGGCCTTGTTATATTTTATCCGGGTATTTTATTCAGCAATAATTACTCAATATGTATTATTTTCCATTCAAATCGTCTCGGTTTCATCCTGTATTATTTCGGGATATTTTGGGTTTTAGTCTGTTGAATGCGTTTGTGTCATCGACGATTTTAAATCCCCGGAAAAATGAGAAACCCTCTAATGTATATCGCTCATTTTTCGGTCAGACATCATTGTCAATAACAGTACATGTACCATCCAACCATAAATATGTGTTAATTCCATTACTTTGTGGCATAAAGGATCAGAAAGTATTGTAAAAAAATGTATATTATCACGTAATATGAAAACAACAAATTCCCAGCAAATCACCCTGGACTTTGACAGCAAGTTAAATTAATATAACATGTGTACACAACATCACTCCTGTTTCGTGAAGGCATAAACTATATGTACACGTACTTGATCGGTTCAAATCATCACACACACGTAAGACAGTGACGGATTGATTGGGGGCAGTCGGGACATGCATGTTCCTTCCAACATAAGTAGATGAATAAACAGTGGGTGTCATTAATTGTGTAGATGTTAGTATTTCTGTGTGGTTATGATTTGTTTTGTTTTTTCGTTTGATATTGGACTTCATAATTGTGCGAGAGAAGCGGGGCGGGGGGGGGTGCGAGAAATCTACGTTGAATTATTGCATATTCCCAAATATGAGTAGTAATTAGACATTTGAACACACCAATCTTGAAAGACATTAGGAAGAAACACGGACCTAGCTTGGAATTAAAAACCGAATTTATGCAAAAGATTTGTCCGTGTTTATACCTATAATTTCTTTCGATATTTCGATACAGTTCAATGCATCATAAAAAATACTTTGGTACGTATAATATTTTATTTGTGTACTACGTAACCTAACTCTGTTTTTATTTACAACTAAATTGATCTTGAAATTGAAATTCAGCATGGATGAGCGGATCAAATATTTTATTTTGAAAAAAAAACTTTTTTTGGAGAGTGACATTTTAATTACTTTATACACTGTACTTGTTTACACACAACGAATGCTTGAATGAACTTTGTGCCATCGACATGGTCACATTATGCGCGCCAATATTCACGAATCATGCAGAACGGCTTTTTTCAAGTATATGGTAGATATTTTATTTATTTTTTTTTTAGTCAACATTTGCTTTTGTGATACCGTACTTACCTTTGGCAAAGTAACGTATAATCATGGTTAAAGCCGCAGACTATCATTCACATTAATTTTTTGATGATAATATGTATAATTATTCATTAATACTCTATCACCTTTTTTTCTGGATGACTGCAACATCCTATATCAGTACAAACTTGTATTTTACGCGTTTTACATAAATAATAAAAAGATCAAATTACATTAACCCTGAACGTGATCCTCATGTGTGAAAACCAAGGAAGCGATAAAATTGTCATTACTATCTTCTTTCGAATGTATGTATTTCTACATATATAACGCCCGAGTATTCGGCTGTAGCCTAATAAAAATAGCATCAAGGACAAAGTGCCGCGGCAAAACGGCAACGACCTTCGTTCCCCAGAGGACGCATCCTGCCCACATAACGAGACTGCATGGAATACACTTAAAGCGTGCCTCAAAGAAAATTGTGCAAGTGAAAAGCGTCCTCTTTGACAATTAGATAATAATGTTGTGACATGATGCTCACATCAATTAACGTCAAGGTACCAGAATTATCTTTCAATTACCGTTTATTCTGTTAAATTTGCTTGTTTTAATATTGAGATATCTTTAGTTAACAACGACAGGTTATAATCACAATTGTGCCACTTTTAGAACAGTCAATGCCAGTATCAGGCCCTCTTGCCTTGTAAAAGTGGTACAGTGTGATTTCACCTTTTCATTGTTAACTAAACATATCTCGAGATTAAAATAAGCAATTGAACAAAACAAACAACATTTGAAAGCTTAGACTATATGCCCTTGACGTTGATGTAAGTGTTAGTCACAATAATATGTTCTAATTGCCAAAGACGGCGCTTTGTCTTGCACATATTTTTTGAGACACGCTGTAGATCTAACTCGAGTACCAGTGACTGTGCACAAAATGTTGAAACTCAAAACCGTTCTTGATGACGAAACAGAATATGAAGCCTTAATTCGCAGTAATTCTTACAATTTTCCAACTTTTTGGTGACGTTAGAGTTTGTGGCAAAGCTACCCTAGTGACGTACTGTAAAGATTATTATTAATATGTTTGGGGTTTATTCCTTCAATATTGGATTTCAAGAGTTGAAATAAAGACACACGATAGTTATCGGTCGATTTTAAGCCAACTTACTAGAGGGTTTTTTTTTCAACAGGTTTCAGTGAATTTTGAGAGGTAACTAGAGATCATGTGCAAACTGTACACAGAAAGAAGGGCAGGCATATTGTCATATTGTGGGAATAGGCTATATTTAACTTTTAACACGTCGCTGTAACAATTTTACACCATAAAAAACAACATAAAATGGTACCCGTTCATTCATTGTTAAGGAAAACGAAAAGGAAAATTGTTTAAGTATGGCAATAATGTTAGTTGAAATTATTCTTTTGTATAACAGAAATAGAAAATTCAAAATAAAAATCTTCTTCGACTTCCAGACCTCTTCTTTTTCTCCTCCTCCTCCTCCTCCTCCACCTCCTCCTCCTCCCTCTTCCTTCTACGTTTCCTCCTCCTCCTCTTCCTCCTCCACCTTTTCCCCACCGCCTCCTCCTCCTCCTCCTCCTCCTCCTCCTCCTCCTCCTCCTCCTCATTTTTCTCCATCCTTCTCCTCCGCCTGCACCGATAAACTGCGTTTGGACATATTACAATCAGACAAATATTGATACTGTACGGGCGGGATCACAATGATTGTTAGGGTATTTCGATGCATTTCAATTTAGTTAACATTTATAATACATATTTGACGATTTTATCGATTCGGCAATGCATTTCAATTTTATATCAGATGACGTCATCTATTTCTTCGTCCATGTTTTGAAAAGAACAAAACACTGATACTGAGACATGCAAGGCAAACTACACATTTCATTTATCCACCCTCATTTCATTTTCTTTTTGCTTTTTATCATTTTCAACAAAACATAATAATATGATTATAATCATATTTCAAGTCATATACAAAAACACAATAGGTCACAGTACAATTAAAACTGTAATTAAATTGTCGATAACATTCAGCATAAATTATGATCTCTACAGACTATATTTCCAAAATAATTACTTGCCACATAAGAACACATGTACATGTAATATCAATGGAATGAGAAACATACTCATGCAAGGCTCCGTTAAGGAAGTAGAACAACATACTCTAAAATGATCCAGGAGAAAGACAGGGCGATAACGACAATGAAATGACAGCACGATGTGAGTGGGACAAAACAGGAGACACAAACGAGAACGAAAGATAAACAAACGTAAGAGAGAAGAGAAAATGGAAGAGAAGAAAAAAAAAGAAAATGCAGGAGAAACAATGCAAAACTATAAATGTCATGTCCCAAACTTAAATAAAAAGAATGAAGCATAATAGAAGCACAAAATGACAAACCCTCAACTTTTCTTCCCAGCAGTTGTCAGGGGGATTTCCCACCTGTTCCTCATCTCGTTTTGGCCGGAAGAGGGGCAATCCCGGTGTGATAATTTTACCTTGTGTATCCTTCTCTACCGTGTCTGCTCTTCCTAGTGAAATGCAATCAGTCCCTAATGAGACTGATATCTCGTGTGAACAGCTTTCCAGAAATCCATGTCGTTTCATGCAGCATTCCAGCTGAATTTACGCCTCTTATTCAGTTATTACTGACCGGGACTTGTTGGAAATTGGTTTTGCTTTCAGAACATTTGAAAACTTAGAATACCCTGCTTTAATTATTCTTAACTCTCAGATTTCGTTCACATGATATTTTCTAAATACAGTGGACTCCACTTAATGGGGTATAGGCATTTGCAAACCGTTTTTTACCCATTTAACAGCAGTACCCTACTATATGGAGAAAATTTCAAAGAGAAACATAAAAAATGTTTTGCTAAATTTAACCCATTTAAGAGGAGTACCCCTTTAAATGTTACCCCATTATCCGGAGACCACTGTACCACCATGCAGCATTGATTTATTAACACAAAACGTGTGAAAACAGTTTCGTTACGGTAACGCGCCGAACCCTCCATCATGCAGTTATTATTAAATAGATAGATAGATAGATAGATGGATAGATAGATAGATAGATAGATAGATAGATAGATAGATAGATAGATAGATAGATAGATAGATAGATAGATAAATAGATAGATAGATAGATAGATAGATAGATGGATGGATGGATAGAAAGATAAATAAATAGATAGATACATAGGAAGATAGACAGATGAATAGAAATTATAATTATATTGACAAGAGTTGTATTTGAAGAGCTTGATTCCAAAAGGCGCTAAATCCATATTTTATCAAAATTGATTTTTTTGTTTTAAAATAACGATTTCATACATGGGAAAAATATGCATTATACCTCATTGAAAAATTTCAGCAAGAAGATAAAAAAAATTTAGGTGCAAAATCATATTTCATTCCAAAAGGAGCTAAATCCAAATCAGTTTCATTCCAAAAGGTGCTAAATCCAATTGACCAATCAGACTGCAGTATAGTACACACACCTCTGGCTAGGCTTTTATTTCCAAGCATAATGCAGTCGGTCTGTCGGTCCGTTGCAAATCTTGCAGATCGAACTATTTCTTTAGTTTTTTACTAATGGTTATGAAATTTGGGGCACGCATTGGGCTTGGGGTGAAGATGCACGAGAGATATTTTTCACTTGTTTCGTAAACTGTGTTGCCATGGTAACGGCGCATTACTGCAAAAAATCGGGTACAAATCTTGCGGATCAAAACTACTTCACCAGTTTTAGACCAGTGCTCATGGAATTTGGTACACACATTGGTCTTGGGTTGAAGATATGTAAGACACATTTTTCACATGTATAGGAAACTGTGTTGCCATGGTAACGGCATATTATGGCAATAAATCAGGTAAAACTCTTGTGGATCAAGTGATTTTTTTTGGGGAAATTGCATTGCCATGGTAACGACATATCGTAATAAGTCAACAATAAACTGGGGCGGGAGTATAAATCACCTTCAGTGAATATTCGTGAAAGTAAAAGCTGATGCAGTAATGGTTGTGTGCGAGTTTCATTCCAAAAGGTGCTAAATCCATGAAAAAATAAATTTTAAAAAATTATTAAAAATCAAGTATAATCGGTAGATTTTTTCCAGTCATATAATGTTGGTCCAGGGGATACATTTAACATAATATAACAATATCAAGGTACATGGCTAAAGGGAAAAGGGAGAAATAAAAAAGGATGATTTACTCAGAAGTGACGAGAGTGGATTTAGTGCCTTTTGGAATTAAACTCTTCATTTACAGTTATTTCCCTATAATTAGAAAACGAAATATTATAAATCTACTTAATATCAGGGTTTTTCAGGTGACCTTTCCTTTTGCGTACTTCCTGTTCAAGCTACCATCAAAAATAATGTAGGAATGTTATTTAAAGACAACCCATACGTGCAACATGATACAAAATCATCAGTCAGCAATTATGAAGACTATACGCCAAATTAGTTTAAAGGCAAGGTTCATTTTAATGTCAAGTTGGTTTTAATAAAAGTAGAAAAATGAGAGAAACATATATAAAGTTCGGCCAATATCCGCCAAAGAATAACATAGTTATGAAGTTTCAAAGTTTTAGTTTTGTGACGTCACATGCGAGCAGCTCCCCAAATGTCATGTAATATAAATTTCATAAATTTTTTAATGGTTTGTGATAATTGAATGGGGTTTTTTTTCATAGAAGCCTGCATGAAATAATGTTTATGATAATGTATTGAAAGCACAGGTAAAATCATTTTCAAGTTTCTGAGAAAATGACACTTTATGTAATGTATATCACATGACATATGGGGGAACTGCTCGCATGTGACGTCATAAATTAAAAATTTAAAATTTGAAACTTCATGATTCTGTTATTCTTCGGTAGATTTCGCCAAACTTTCGCTTATATGTTTCTTCATTTTTCTGCTTTTATTAAAACCAACTTGACGTCAAGGTGAACCTTGCCTTTAATCGACGTCAAGTTATATTCACATATTATTTGTCCTTTTCCCAAGATGTCCTCTGCTGAACGTGAATTGTTGGAAAGTAGGAAGATTTTTTTTTTCTGTTAGCCTTATTTAAGGATTATACGCAAAATTCGCATGGTATGTATTCCTTTAATTTATTATTTGTTGGGGCATTGTAGAGCGGCAGTTCTAGTTTAGTAAACTAAATGAAGTACAATCTTAATTGCTTTAAAACGGTGACATTAGTAATTCAAGGTCAGATTAAATTCATTTCCTGAATGCTGTTGCACAACAGGTTATGTAAACATTATAACCCTTTCAGGTAATTTGTTAGTGCAATATTGGTCCGCCTAAACAAAAAGCAGGATAGTTAGTCTGGAATATTTCTTATATAATGTCGCGCTTGTCGAGACCCGCATCGTATAAACCCACATACCGCTTATTGAAAATAGGTAAAATCGACGAACTATGGTCAATGTCAACAACTTTCGGTATATATGAATGCAAATAAAGATGCTTATAAAAAAAATCTTTTAAAGAGCTGTTCACATCAAGCAAAGAAATGTTAGCATTGCGTGGATTTACATTTCTCGAAAGTGGGTTTATTACGCGTGATCCCTAAAACAATACAGGTTAAGCAGTTAATTGTACTAAGAACTATCATTCAGACGTCACGTCGCCAAGCAGCGAGCAGATATCGATAATATTTATAAGTCTTGAAGGATTTCAACTCAAAACTACCCGCAATGCCGTATTCTAAACAGGCGCGGTTTTAGAGCGAAAATTTAGGGGGGAACTACCAGGGGGTCTTGGACGGAACAATGCCGAGGGAAGCGAAGCGACCGAGCGGGGGGGAGGTGTGGGGAGTGGGGACACCCCCCCCCCGTCCCATGGTAGAAATTTCTTGAAAATTACGCATAGAAAAAGACGTGATTCTGGCATGGTAAATGTAATATTTCAAAGGTATATTTCTATGAATATTATAGGGAATTATTTTCACAAAAAGATTACAGAAAATATTGAAAACTGTAATTGGGCAGTCGATACTTGCGAGGAGCGAAACCTGCGAATGGGGGAGGACACCCCCATCCAACGGTAGGAACTTTTTCGAAATACGGCATAGAAAGGAACGTGATTATGGTAAATATATAACCTATTTTAAAGGTATAAATTCATGAAGATTACTAGATTGTTGTCAGGTTTTCAAAAACATGCACAGAAAGTATGTGAAAAACTGTAATTTGTTAATCATACATGCGAGGGAGCGAAGGGACCGAGCAGGGGAGGGTGTGCATACCCCCTCCCACGGTAGAGATTTTTTGAAAATACGCATAGAAAAGACGTGATTTCTGGGCATGGTAAATAAATATTCAAAAAGTATATTTTATGAAGATTATTAGGGATTATTTTCAAAAGATTACAGGGAAGTATGTGAAAACTGTATTTGGGCAGTGATACTTGCGAGGGAGCGAAACCTGCGAACGGGGAGGGGGGAAGGGTGTGGGAGGGGGATAACTTCGGTATAATGAATCAAATAAAGATCCTTATAAAAAAAAATCTTCAAGAAGGTGTTCAGATCACAAAGAAATGTTAGCACTGCGTGGATTTACATTTTCTCGAAAGTGTGTGTTATTACCGTTGATCGTATAAAAAAAATACAGGTCAATATACTAGAACTGATTCAGATAATATTTATAGTCTGAGATTTCAACCAACTACCCGCATGCCGTATACTAATTTCTAAATATTGTGCTTTTCACAGAATTGTGATTGTGCTTATAAGCCTGAATAGATCAATCTTTATAGGAACCCACGAGTATCAATTACATTTAAATTATTTTGTTTTGCTCTTGTGCGATACGTTTGTATTGCCATGTTGTTTCTTCAATAATTTCCACACTTCATTATTCAATGATTACATATAATGAAGGTCTACAAATCAAATTGTTCGTTTCAATTTCATTCTGTTAAATAATTTCTGTTGAAAAAAGTATTTTGAAAACACAATGTGAAAAAAATGCCAAGAACAAAATGACAACATAAATATAATGTTTATACAATGTGTCTCAAAAATAATTGTGCAAGTCAAAAGCGCCCTCTTTGGTAACGATAACAACATTTTTGTGACGTGATGCTTACATCACCATCAAGGACATAGTCTCAGTTTTCAAATGCCGTTTGTTTTGTTCAGTTTGCTTGTTTTAATCCCGAGATATGTTCAGTTAACAACGAAAAGGTAAAATCACAAATGTGCCACTTTTAGTCAATATAGCATCAGACCCTCTTCTCGTAAAGTGACACAATTCTGATTCCACCTTTTTTTGTTTGCTTGCAAGATATCTCGAGATCAAAGCAAGGAATTTGAACAGAACAAACAGCATTTGTAAGCTAAAACTTCGCCGTTGATGTTGCCGTAAACATGTGTCACAGTAGTGTATTCTAATTGTCAAAGAGGCGCTTTCACTTGTACAAATTTTTGAGAAGTGCTACAGCATGTCTCAAAAAATGTACAAGTAAAAGGCGCCCTCTTTGACAATTAGAAAATACTTATGTGACATGCAAAGTCTCAGCTTTTAAATGTCATTTGTTCTGTTCAATTTGCCTGTTTTAATCTCGAGATATCTTGTAAACAACAAAATGGTGGAATCACAATTGTGTCACTTTTACAAGGGACTGCAGTAAAAGTGGCACAATTGTAATTTCACCCTTTTCTTATTTAAATAAACATATCTTAAGATTAAAACAACCAAATTGAACAAAACTAAAGTTATTTGAAAGCTAAGACTAAGGTCTTGACGTTGATGTAAGCATAATGTCACAAGAGTATTTTCTAAATGCCAAAGAGGGCGGTTTTCACTTGCACAATTTTTTGAGACACACTGTATATAAAGTTTCTCTTCCTCTTTGATTTGTTCAGGTTGTTAATAAATTTGAATTGTATATAAACATTTCAAGCGGGTGTAGGGTCATAAACATTGATTTTGGTGGGAAGTATTATGGTACTCAATTTTTACTTTTAAACAAATTAATCGACAACATTTTTTCAGTAGGTTTTCTGTTATGTGTGTGTGTGTGTGTGTGTGTGTGTGTGTGT
The DNA here is from genome assembly GCA_001188425.1 of Eucidaris tribuloides. Taxonomy (NCBI): domain Eukaryota; kingdom Metazoa; phylum Echinodermata; class Echinoidea; order Cidaroida; family Cidaridae; genus Eucidaris; species Eucidaris tribuloides. The sequence goes on along the minus strand of JZLH01S0172620.1, from coordinate 13,678 downwards.
GTGTGTGTGTGTGTGTGTGTGTGTGTGTGTGTGTGTGTGTGTGTGTGTGTGTGTGTGTGTGTGTGTGTGTGTGTGTGTGTGTGTGTGTGTGTGTGTGTGTGTGTGTGTGTGTGTGTGTGTGTGTGTGTGTGTGTGTGTGTGTGTGTGTGTCTTTCATATTTATCCTATGTACAGTAGTTCTGCGTTACTAACTTTATAACATATAAAATCCAAAATAAAATGCATTAATCTTTGCATGTTATACATTTTGTTACAGTACCATAATCTATAAAATGATTATCGAATATTAGATCAAACAAACAGACCACGTTGAATTCAGTTTTCGGTGTAAAATGACATCGAGATATCACATCATTCATTTCTGACACCTTGTTGAATAATGTATTTCAATTTATCTAAAAGCGTATATAAATCGATAGCGTGATGTTTGATTCTCCTCTCGCCTACTTCCGCTCCGTAAAATTCAAGAGTCATTTGCTGATCATTGATAAAATGACGTCTCT
>JZLH01S0172609.1:2698-15451 GCA_001188425.1 Eucidaris tribuloides | reverse complement strand
CACACACGCTTGCAGGCACATGCACAGACACACAGAGATATACACACAGACACATGATATACACACGAACATACACACAAAAAGACACAGACACACACACACACATGAACAGATACACAAATGGATAGACAAACACAAAGACACACAGAAACATGACAAACACAGACACAGACAGACACACATTCACAGTCAGACACAGACATAATTATAGAGACAGACAAACACAAATACATATTCACAGAGAGCCACATTCATACAGACACAAACAAACATAGGTACATACATATGACACATACGCCCATAAATACACACAGACACACACACAAACACACGTAAAGACACACTGATAGACACACAAACACAGACAGATCGACAAACATGCACATATATGTACAAAAACAGACACAGACACAGACACATAAACAAACACTGACTCATACACAAATAAAAACAGAATATACAGACACAGACAGACACACGGACAAACACACACACACAAACACATACAGACAAACAGACAAAAACAAACGCACAAACATACAGATAGACAGACACAGACACACAGACACACACAGACACATACCGACGGAAATACAAACACACAGACACATACATACACATACAGACACACACACAAGCATACACAAACAGATACACACAGAGACATGACACATACATGTACACACGCAAAATACTCAGATGCACATACAGACACACATACAGACACAGACACGTGACATTCATACAAACATACACAGACGCACACACAGTCACAAACACATAGACACTAGATAGACACACGGACACACACAGACAAACATATTCACATATGGACACACAAACACAGACAGACACACAAACACAGATAAACGAACAGACAAAGACTAACACACAGACATACAAATAGACTGACACTGACACACAAACAGACACATACTGACCAAAACACAAACACTCAGACACATAGAGACACACAAAGACAAGCATACACAAACAGAGATACACAGACACATGACACATACACACAAAATAAACAGATACACAGACAGACACACACACACACACACACACACACACATAGGCAGACAAGAATTATCTCCAAAGGGCTCAATACAATAACGTGTGCAGCAATGGCTGGCCAAGAGAGGGCGCTGTTGTCATTATGTATTGCTCTGCTAAAATACAAAATTGGTTATAATCTTTATATAAATAGATCTTTTCCTTCACAAACATGCTTAAAAATAATCAACACATTCACTTTACCAGTCAAACCAATAATTTTGTCTATAAAATACTGAAAACATTTATAAACTGTAATTTCCATCCTTCACCGTTTCATATTCAGTGAAAGTCTAGTCAGATTAGTTAGATAACGGGTATATCAAATCCCATTTTTGTATTTTTTGGCAAAATCAGTGGTGTAAAGTCAAAAACTGGACCAGAGATACTTGAGAAAGGTACTTTACTGGGTACTTATAAGATGGTTTTGATGTCATGGCAAGCAAAATAGAGAAAACAACATAATTTCATGTCATTTCATTACGGAACATACTTTGAGAAAATATAATGTAAAACCTGTCCAGAATTTGGATTTTAAAAATACAAGATGAATTAAAAAGCACATGAAACTCCCCAAATATATAGAAAACAACCTATTTTAACTAATAAAATCGAATTCAGAGGTAATTGATGTCGTATTTAAAAAATGACAATACCGTTTCAAGAGAGGTGGTTAAACTATCTGTCAAAACTTAACTTCATTATTTGGAGTAAGTAGGTGCAGTGTAAGTGCAACTATAACATACCAGGCAGGTTTTGGACCGAATTTTCGATAGTGAATAAGAGTGAATCCAAAAATTATTGCAAAAATGATGTGGCGATTGAACATTCCCTTCAAATTTTCATACTTTCTCTGATTTTTGAGAAAAATTAGTTGAGCGCCTAGAAATAACGTATCCTTCACGGTTTCAATTTCTGAGGCCATCCTTCACGTTTGCACTTTCAAGATAGAGAGAGATAGAGAGAGGGGGAGAGAGAAGCACACAGAAACACACACATACATAAACACACACATAAACACATTATTATTATTATTATTATTATTATTATTATGATGATGATGATGATGATGATGATGATGATGATGCACATTTTGGGTACTATCTAAATGCTTGCAAGACGCGTGATCAAAGTTAATCATCAAAGTATATTTGTATAACAATCAGTTAACAAATGGTTCAATTTAAATCAAATTCAACATATGAATTAACATCATTCTTATTACCGTTAACAGAATTGTTTTCCAAAGAAAATAATGACAACAAAAATGTCAGAAACGAAAGTTTGGAGAAAGAGCGGGTGAGGGAGAATGAAAAGAGGGAAATTGGAAGATACAAAAGAAATATAGGATAGTGGAAAGTATACACAATATTGCACTTATTGTAAATTATAAAAACACCACGGGATAAAACTATTCTTATATCTATTTTACATCTAGGAAGACACGGGAGTTTGCTATTTCTCAGATTACATGTTCTTTTACTCTTGGGTGGGAGGAGAACATTTAGTTTGTGATCGAGTTTTTGTATTTTAATGGCTGCTACAAGTGATATATATATATATACGTCCAAAAGTGCAAATCGGAAAAAAATCAAAGTTCAGCGTATGCCAGCGTTTTACCCCTGATTTGATACGTCAGGCATACGTTGGCTAAATCGTCAAGGTGTGACTGTGCCTTAAGTGACGTTCTATTTTTCCCACGATGGTCCGCTTTACCCGATAGGTCGGATAAGACAGATCACCGCTCGTGGGTAAAACGGACCACATGTCATGAGAGACATTTTACAGAATGATTTGTCTGAGAGCCAGAATACACTCTGTGGTCCGTTTTGCGCCAACGCGGAAGGTCCGTCTTACCCCACAGCAGGCCTTCATTAAAAACTAAAGCAAAGTGCTTATGACGGAAATAGATACACTCATGCTCATAATTATGGAATACTTAAAAACAGTTTAAAAGTTGCAATTTTTCCGTGAACGGTACGTCTGGGATTAATATTTGTTCGCCCCGGGTGAAACAATTATAATCTAAGTATTTCAGGAATTTTGCGCATTTTGTAGCTTCCGACTCGACACTAAAACCTGTGTTTATAAATGGCGGTGATGTTGTTGTTTTTGTTGAGTCACGTCATTGTTACGCGCGTTATTAGACTTGTAACATACACTATTCTGATGTTAATTTAGTCATAAATGACATCAGATCAAAATTTATCAGTTTTCTGTGTTGTTTTTTTAATTACTTTAATTTAATTCTTTTTCATGATATTTGGTAGATTTTTTAAAAAGATAAATAGATAATTGTTATTCCGCTCAAATGTATTTTAGTTTTTACTTTAGTCATCTCATGAAATCCAAAATTGCTTGACATACTGCGTTTTGGTGAAATAAACACATATCTTGAAAATTTTGGACGATATAGGAGAAAGAATTTAAGTATCAACAAAATATTCGATAATTATGAGCAGGAGTGTATGATTGAATCCATTGCGCAATGCATTCATGATAGACATCAACATCATCTGGAATCGCACAAATAAAACTGGTAAATCATAAAGAAGAAAACCCGTTAATTATACAGTCACTTTTATCAGGTACTCCTCATTAAGGCCCCGTCACACTATGACGAATTGGCATTGCGTACCGCGAACGAATTGAAAAATTCCAAATACGCACAGCATTCCAAGCTAATGAATTTCGTGTGGGTGAATTCAACCGAATCGGACGTACTGACAGCGAATCAAAACGAATTAAAAGCGTCTCCATCGCCATTTCAAAACTTATCATTAACTTACGGACAGCGATCTCTAATCGAACGACTAATGAGCTTTGCGTACGCCACGCGTACAGTCTGCGAATTCAAGTCGATCACATGGTGTCTGTGTGCATTTACGAAAATATACCTTCTTGAACTCAGCGTCATTTTGTCCCATCATTTTGAGTTTGGGTATCTAATTTCCCCCAGTATGCCGAAATCCATGAGAGCCAAGATTTGTATTTTGTAGAGTATAAAAAAGGGAAAACCAAAATTACTCATATGGTATAATTCCAGGGCAAATTCACATGAAAGGCAACCTTTACCCCAATTTAATATGCGTGAGAAAAATAGTAATAACCTGAAATCTGGCCAACGGTTAAGGTAATGATAAGCTCATATTTTTGCAAACGTGTTGTACATTGGTGATTTTACTGTCCCAAAAGAATAAACTTATTAAATTTCATGGTAACTAAATAGGGATTTTTAATTGAAATATCTTCTTTTCTTTGATCAATTATGAAAATCTGGAAATTGAGTAATGTAGAATTTTCACCTATTTGTATTCTTGAACAGTATTGTAAAACTGTTATGAGGAATGGACAAATATTTTGATCAGGAGGTGTTGCATGAAACTTTTTTTTTCCCCGGAGAATAAAATCTAATAAAATCTGGTATGAATGAATATATACCGAATTCGATAACAACAATTTTCATCTATTACCAGAGACATTTTCATAGTATACACATTTTAAACTACAAACCCCATGGGGTAAGGTGTGCAATTTTTTTTGCGCAAACACACAGACACGCGCACGCACACACACACACACACACACACACACACAGATACATACATACACACACACACACATACAAACACACCCAGATACATGAACCACAATCTAGCATAAGCATGATAAGCCCACATGGATGGAAATTAGAAGTAAATTTATTTTAATTCGCTACCAACACGCAACACGTTCGCAGAGCAAGGGCCTCACTTACGGTTGATCAATGGAAATGTATTGGTGACTTACCGCTTCCGTCCTATTGACGAATAAAACGTTCGCATTGCAACTTCAGAGCGTACGCGCTGCGCATGGCTTGTACGTTTGGCATACGTCGAAAAATTGTATGCATGCTTACAATTTTTCAGCGTATGGAACGAACAACAACGTATGATTGCGTATTAAAACGACTCAAAAACGACGTCTAAACGATTCATGAACGAACGTTAGCGTATGCCAACGAATGTCAAAATGTTCCATACGCAATAGATACGCAATGCCAATTCGTCATACGTAGTGTGACGACGCCTTTAATCTCAGCAGAAGATGAAAAATTTGCTGTATCCATTTGGTCGGAAGACAAATGGTGCACTATGGCTGTTTACGTACAAAAAAAAATTATCAAAGAGATAATGGGGTCGGTCCGTCTTACCCACTGTGCCCTTCTTACCCCACTCTTCGCCCTCCCCGACTTTCCCCTACCTGCAAGACTTTCAATGTGTTAACATGGAAGACTCTCGTGAAACTGTTTGTCCATTGGCAAACTTTGGTGATAGAGATGCAATAGGGGTATCATTATTAAAAGAGATAATGGGGTCAGTTCGTGACAGGTCCATCGTCTTATGGCGCAGTCACACCTTGACGATTTAGCCAGCGTATGCCTGACGTATCAAATTAGGGGTAAAACGCTGGCATACACTGAACTTTGATTTTTTTTTTTCCTGTTTGCACTTTTGGACGTATACATAGCGTGCTCATAACGAGTTGAACGTACGCATAACGTATAACTTATATAGAACGTTTCGGTAAGTTATAGATAACTTATACCAACGAATGCTTGGCGTGTTGCCGACGTTAACAACTTATGCCCAACGATACTCTAACTTACCAATAGCGTGGGGTAGCGTATCGCTGATGATCACTTGTAGTAGCCAATAAAATACAAAAACTGGATCACAAACTAAATGTTCTCCTCCCACCCAAGAGTAATACAACATATAATCTGAGAAATAGCAAACCCTTGTGTCTTCCTAGATGTAAAACTAATAGATAAAAGAATAGTTTTATTCCGTGGTGTTTGTATAATTTCAATAAGTGCAATATACTACAGTGTATCCTATATTTCTTTTGTAATGTCCAATTTCCCCCTTTTCATTCTCCCTCACTCGCTCTTTTTCCAAACTTTCGTTTCTCTGACTTTCTTTGTTGTCATTATTTTCTTTGGAAAGCAATTCTGTTAACTGTAATAAGAATGATGTTGAATTTGATTTAAATTGAATCATTAGTTATTTAATTGATTAGCTATACAAATGTACTTTGATGATTGACTTTGATCCCGTGTCTTGCAAGCATTAAATAGTACCCAAAATATGCATAATGATAATAATAATAATAATAATAATAATAATAATAATAATAATGATAATAATAATAATAGTAATAATGCGTTGCTTTTATATCGTGAGTTTTCGTCACTACTATTTCACCATTATCGAAAAAACGTGCAATATCTATATCATAATTCTCCTCTTTCTTCTCTTCTCTTTTTTTCTTTATCCACTCCCTCCTGTCATGTTCCTGTTATGTTTTTGTTGCTTTCCCCCTCTTCCTCCTTTTTTTTTATTTTGCCTATCCCCTCCCCCTTTTCATTTTCCCTTCCATCCAATTTGTCTGATCCACTTTTCTCTCCTGTTCTATTTGCTATTAATATTCCTTTCACATTATTTGTGCGTACCCTTACAAAAAATGTCCTGTGGTACTCCTGTGGTATTTTTATGGTACTGTATACTACCACAGAAAACACCACAGAGATGAAGAGGTACCACACAGTTTCCTGTGGTACTGCAGAAGTTTGGCCTGTGGTACCCATGTGGTACAGAAATACCATAGGGAATACCACGGCAGTACCACAGGAAATACCACAGGATATCCCTGTGGTTTTTTGAATTAATACCACAGGACTACCACAGGACTACCACAGAAAGTACCGCAGGAAAATACCACAGGATATTCTTGTGGTTTGGGGGGACATATACCACAGGACTACCACAGGACTACCACAGGAAGAACCACAGGAAAATACGACAGGATATTCTTGTGGGTTTCTTTTTTGGACATATACCATAGGACTTCCACAGAAAGTACAACAGGAAAATACCACAGGATATTCCTGTGGTTTTGTTTTGGAAATATACCACATGACTACCACAGAAAGTACCACAGGAAAATACCACAGGATATTCCTGTGGGTTTTTTTTGGTACATATACCACGCGACTACCACAGAAAGTACCACAGGAAAATACCACAGGATATTCCTGTGGGTTGGTTTTTTTTTGGACATATACCACACGTCTACCACAGAAAGTACCACAGGAAAAATACCACAGGATATTCCTGTGGTATTTTTGGACATATACCACATGATATTCCTGTGGGTTTTTTGGACATATACCACAGGATATTCCTGTGGTTTTTTTTGACATATACCACAGGACTACCACACGAATACCACACAAATACCACACGTTATCACAAAGACCCCCCCCCCTCTCAAAAAAAAGAGAAAATGTGTTTCGATTGACCTTAGAGTCCGAGACTATACAGCCCTTACAAAAAAATGTCCTGTGGTACTCCTGTGGTATTTCTATGGTACTGTATAATACCACAGAAAATACCACAGAGATGAAGAGGTACCACACAGTTTCCTGTGGTACTGCAGAAGTTTAGCCTGTGGTACCCATGTGGTACAGAAATAGGGAATACCACAGCAGTACCACAGGAAATACCACAGGATATTCCTGTGTTTTTTGGATTAATACCACAGGACTACCACAGGACTACCACAGAAAGTACTACAGAAAAATACCACTGGATATTCCTGTTTTTTCTGGACATATACCACAGGACTTCCACGGAAAGTACCACAGGAAAATACCACAGGATATTCCTGTGGTTTTTGGCGACATATACCACACGACTACCACAGGACTACCACAGGACTACCATAGGAAGTACCACAGGAAAATACCACAGGATATTCCTGTGGTTTTTTTTTTACATATACCACAGGACTTCCACAGAAAGTACAACAGGAAAATACCACAGGATATTCCTGTGGTTTTGTTTTGGACATATACCACATGACTACCACAGAAAGTACCACAGGAAAATACCACAGGATATTCCTGTGGGTTTTTTGGACATATACCACACGACTACCACAGAAAGTACCACAGGAAAATACTACAGGATATTCCTGTGGGTTTTTTTTTGGACACATACCACAGGACTACCACAGAAAGTACAACAGGAAAATATCACAGGATATTCCTGTGTGTGTTTTTTTTTTGGTACATATACCACATGACTACCACAGAAAGTACCACAGGAAAATACCACAGGATATTCCTGTGGTATTTTTTGACATATACCACAGGACTTTCACACATCAGTACTACACAGCAGTACCACACAGCAATGCCACACAGGAGTACCACACGGCAAAACCACAGATCAGTACCACACAGCAAATACCACACATTGTGCTTTTGTTATGTCGTACTCCTGTGTGGTAGTGCTGTATGGAATTCCTGTGTGGTATTATGTGTGATACCGATGTGTGGTATTGCTGTGTGGTACTGATGTGTGGTAGTCCTGTGGTATGTGTACAAAAGAACACAGGAATGTCCTGTGGTATTTTCCTGTAGCAGTGCTGTGTGGTACTGCTGTGTGGTATTCTTGTGTGGTACTGCTCTGTGGTACTGCTCTGTGGTATAGCAGTGCTGTGTGGTACTGCTGTGTGGTATTCTTGTGTGGTACTGCTCTGTGGTACTGCTCTGTGGTATTACTGTGTGGTATTGCTGTGTGGTACTGCTGTGTGGTACTGCTCTGCGGTATTACTGTGTGGTATTGCTGTGTGGTAATGCTGTGTAGTACTGCTGTGTGGTACTACTGTGTGGTATTCTTGTGTGGTACTGCTGTGTGGTACTGCTCTGTGGTACTACTGTGTGGTATTGCTGTGTGGTACTGCTGTGTGGTATTTTTGTGTGGTATTCTTGTCTGGTACTGCTGTGTGGTATTCTTGTGTGGTACTACTGTGTGGTATTGCTGTGTGGTACTGCTGTGTGGTACTACTGTGTGGTATTCGTGTGTGGTACTGATGTGTGGTACTGCTCTGTGGTACTACTGTGTGGTATTGCTGTGTGGTACTGCTGTGTGGTATTTTGTGTGGTATTCTTGTCTGGTACTGCTGTGTAGTATTCTTGTGTGGTACTACTGTGTGGTACTGCTGTGTGGTATTTGGTGTGGTACTGCTGTGTGGTATTCTTGTGTGGTATTTTTGTGTGGTATTCTTGTGTGGTACTGCTGTGTGATACTGTGTGGTATTGCTGTGGTGATGATGACGATGATAATAATGATCACCATCATCATTGGTATTACAGAAACATCTTTTGATTTAATTCAGATCAATAGAAATCATGCAAGAATAGGTGTATTTATCTGTATGATTGTGTGATTACAAGTATCAACTTTAGCTTATGCATATTGATATGGTCATTTGCATAACCTCTCACAATAACATTAGTAGCCTGTTTTATATATTATTTTAGTACAATTTCGATGAAATAAATGAAATTCACTTTCGTAATGATCTATAACAAGGCAGCAAACAGATTAAACCCAATTGGCCCCTACAAGTAACCTTTACTTGCCGAGGACTTCCTGTTTGCATACACTTGAACATAAAGTAACCAATAAATATCTCAACGTAACTTTACACAGTATATATATATTAACCGTGCAATTGAGCTACACAGGAATTAGGAAATTGTTGGGAAGGTATAGGAGTAGACTAAAGATTAGGTACAGGTTTGGTTAGGTTATAGGATCGATAGCTGTATAGTCTCGGACTCTAGGTCAATCGAAACTGTTATACACATTTTCTTTTCTTTTTTTTTGGGGGGGGGTGGGGGTCTTTGTGATAACGTGTGGTATTTGTGTGGTATTCGTGTGGTAGCTCTGTGGTATATGTAAAAAAAAAACACCACAGGAATATCCTGTGGTATATGTCCAAAAACAACCCACAGGAATATCATGTGGTATATGTCCAAAAAAACACAAGAATATCCTGTGGTATTTTCCTGTGGTACTTTCTGTGGTAGACGTGTGGTATATGTCCAAAACTACCACAGGAATATCCTATGGTATTTGCCTGTGGTACTTTCTGTGATAGCCCTGTGGTATTTGCCTGTGGTACTTTCTGTGATAGCCCTGTGGTATATGTCCAAAAAAAAAAACACAGGAATATCCTGTGGTATTTTCCTGTGGTACTTTCTGTGGTATTTCCTGTGGTACAGCTGTGTGGTATTACCACAGGTGTACCACAGGATATTTTTGTAAGTGTATGTTTGCTTGTTTGTGTGTTTGTGTTTGTTTATATGTGTTTGTGTGTGTGTTTGTATGTGTGTTTGTGTGTGTGTTTGTGTGTGTGTGTTTGTATGTGTTTGTGTGTGTTTGTATGTGTGTGTGGGTGTGTTTGTGTGCGCGATTGTGTGTATGCATGTTAGTGATTATTGTTTATGCGCGCGCGCGTGTGTGTGTGTGTGTGTGTGTGTGTGTGTGTGTGTGTGTGTGTGTGTGTGTGTGTGTGTGTGTGTGTGTGTGTTGTGTGTGTGTTGTGTGTGTGTGTTGTATGTGTTGTGTGTGTTGTATGTGTGTGTGGTGTGTTGTGTGCGCGATGTGTGTATGCATGTTAGTGAGTTATTTGTTTATTGTCGCGCGCGCGTGTGTGTGTGTGTGTGATGGTGTGTGTGTGTGTGTGTGTGTGTGTGTGCGTGTGTGTGTGATTTCCACACATTTATTTTCACCGGAAACCATCCCTGTCTTAATGTAGATTATATACGCTCATTGCTCAAGTTTGACGAAGAATTTCTGTATTTACATTGATTTGAATCATACCTGTTTAAAAATTAATATACTATGTTAATCTGTACCTGAGATTTTTGTTTGTGTTTACGCTGTTTACACATTTATTTCTTAACACCCCTTTATTTCCAACTTTGTTTTTTCACTGAAACTTCCCTTTTTTTATATTTCCATTTTCATTACTTAATTTTGGTGTCATTTATGTGTATTTTACTCATACCAATGATTGTAATTATCATACTTTGTATTTTTAATCCAACTCTTTGAGTTCCAATTTTGTGAATAAATATATGAATAAAGAAAGAAAGAAAGAAAGAAACAAATATAAAAAGACTACGCTCCACGATTCCAATTATAACCGCACTAGACTTCGCAGTACGAACAACACTCTACCAACATCTCAGTCCGTCATGCTGAAAAAAATCGAAGATCCCTGCCTAGACATTATCGTGACGTATTCCGATTTATGAGCAACTTAAGGCCCCGTCACACTATGACGAATTGGCATTGCGTATCCATTGCGTATGGAACATTTTGACATTCGTTGGCATACGCTAACGTTCGTTCGGGAATCGTTTTGACGTCGTCTTTGAGTCGTTTTAATACGCAATCATACGTTGTTGTTCGTTCCATACGCTGAAAAATTTTAAGCATGCTTAAAATTTTTTGACGTATGCCAAACGTACAAGCCATGCGCAGCGCGTACGTTCTAAAGTTGCAATACGAACGTTTTATTCGTCAACAGGACGGAAGCGGTAAGTCACCAATACATTTCCATTGATCGACCGTAAGTGAGGTTCTTGCTCTGCGAACGTGTTGCGTGTTGGTAGCGAATTAAAATAAATTTACTTCTAATTTTCATCCATGTGGGCTTATCATGCTTATGCTATCAAAATATTTTGTCCATTCCTCATAACAGTTTTACAATACTGTTTAAGAATACAAATAGGTGATAATTCTACATTACTCAATTTCCAGATTTTCATAAGTGATCATAAAGAAAAGAAGATCTTTCAATTAAAAAATCCCTATTTAGTTACCATGAAATTTAATAAGTAAAATCACCAATGTACAACACGTTTGCAAAAGCTTATCATTACCTTAACCGTTGGCCAGATTTCAGGTTATTACTATTTTTCTCACGCGAATATTAAATTGGGGTAAAGGTTACCTTTCATGTCAATTTGCCCTGGAATTATACCATGAGTAATTTTGGTTCTCCCTTTTTTATACTCTACAAATACAAATCTTGGCTCACTTGGATTTCGACATACTGGGGGAAATTAGATACCCAAACTCAAATGATGGGACAAAATGACGCTGAGTTCAAGAAGGTATATTTTCGTAAATGCACACAGGCACCATGTGATCGACTTGAATTCGCAGACTGTACGCGTGGCATACGCAAAGCTTGTTAGTCGTTCGATTAGAGATCGCTGTCTGTAAGTTAATGATAAGTTATGAAATGGTGATGGAGATGTTTTTAATTCGTTTTGATTCGCTGTCAGTACGTCCGATTCGGTTGAATTCACCCACACGGAATTCATTCGCTTGGAATGCTGTGCGTATTTGGAATTTTTCAATTCGTTAGCGGTACGCAATGCCAATTCGTCATAGTGTGACGGGGCCTTTACAAATAACGCGTGTGGACGTATGTCAACGACAGCGTAACTTACCTACAACGTATGGCCCGCGTATATGCGGGACGTATGATCATACGTTGGCATACGTCGAAAAATGTTGTGCCTGCACAATATTTTTCGACGAACTCGTCGTACTACGACGTATACCAGCGTGCTTCAGCGTACACATAACTTATACAAAACTTATACAGAACTTACCCATAATTTATTGAACGTATGACAACGTATTCGCAAAATTTTTCATTCGTCGGCATACGCTGACTAAATCGTCGAGGTGTGCCCAGCGTGCTTCAGCGTGCACATAACTTATACAAAACTTACCCATAACTTATTCAACGTATGACGACGTATTCGTCAAATTTTTC
>JZLH01S0172557.1:45942-59147 GCA_001188425.1 Eucidaris tribuloides | reverse complement strand
TTTTGACATATAAGTGCCCTTTTTTGGCTTTGCCCCCCCCCCAACGAAAATACGTTCCGCCGCCCCTGGAATTGAGAGCCTTGATATTCGTTCCCATGTTCACTGTGCACCACCTGCAACCAGGGATAGCGTGGTGTTATTTTCGCTGCCTGGAAAGCAGTACATGACAGGTTCTAGTGCCGCTGGTTGATTCATAGACCAGCAGTTGCGATCTTAAAAATACAGAGAGCAAAATTTGAAAAATTTATTACATCACATTTCACCTTCTGAATAATTCTTTCATTCCTTGTACATCCTTGTGAAATCCTGACTACAAGCCCTAATAATCTTGCTAAATCTTTAAATTATGTATTTACCATGTCTAGAAAACATATATTTATATCCATTTTTTGAAAAGTCCATACCGTCACGGGGAGAGGTATTACTCCCCCCCCCCATCCCCCTCCTTTCAATCCTATAATCTTGCTAAAGTATGTACTTAAACTATATGTATTTACAACACTCGTTTTCTATGCCTATTTTCAAAAAGTCCCAACCATGGGAAGGACCCCCCCCCCCCCACGTCGCTTGCTCCCTCGCATGTTTCATTCAAACCCGCGGTAGTCCTAGATGGAAGGACAGCCCGAAAACAAGTACACTGCCTCCAGCACCTTCATTTCCCAGGTATGAAAATCTTGTGTGCAGCCATGATGTCGAAAGTTTTATTTCTGAATTCATTGTGAGCTCTTCAGTTGGCATTTAGCAGTAACCGCAGTCTCAGATTCTCAGTTGGTAAATAACACTTCAACTGATTTAACGACTATTTTGATGACCGGTGTATGATAAAATGACACGAAAAGCACGCAGGATACATGTCATAAACCTTAATGCAAGGCCTATAATTATACCAAACGTGCTTCGTTCAAAATAAAAATCATAAACTTGATCACGTCTTGTCTTTTCAGGTACTGGAAATACATGTATTTACATAAAAAAATAATACGAATTGCTACTATAGAGACGAGGAAAAAACACAAGAAAAATAAATATTTTCTTTTATTCACTATTTTGGCAAGGGACATCCCATAGGACTGGTCTTCCACAATTTCCGAGCCATAAACGGGGGACTATACACAAGTAAATCATATATAACAATAATAAAGCAAACATACATATTGCTGAATTTGTTGTGTAGTACTTGTCTAAAAATACATTTAATTACTTCCTGACTCATACCAAAGAGTTCAATGCCCTCTTATCGAAAGAAGAGTGCAACGTCCTGTTACGGTAGAAGAGTTCAACGCCCTGTTACGAAAGAACAAGTTTAATGCCCCGTTGTAATTACAATTTGCCAAACCTTCCCTTTCTTCGAAGTTATACCATCACGTCTGAGGAGTGGTTACTTTCCACATCCCTCTCCTAAACCAGTAATACCACCTCGATCGAGGTGTGTTTCTCCCAGCTTTCGTGGTTAGCTTGCACAACTTTAATGGTAACAACTCCCACACACTTATATCAGTATTGATGCCTTGTGGTTTAATTCTCTCCCAGTTACTACTTCCTCCCCTGTCTCAAGATTTATGGACTATACCAAAAAATAGGCAAGTGGCATTGCCAAACCTATCTAAAAGTGTATGCATCATGTGCGTGTGTGTATATATATAAATACAGATGCTACATGCATCTATGTATACTTCCATATATTTTTTTGTAACGGGAATACATGTGCCACGTGTTTGAATGAACATGTTTGTACATGTACTTGGTTGGTACAACGTACCAATACATTACTATTTTGTACAACACAGTAAAACACAGTAATACACTGTAATATAATATAATATAATATAATATAATATAATATAATATAATATAATATAATGTAATGTAATGTAATGTAATGTAATGTAATGTAATATGATATAATATAATATAATATAATATAATATAATATAATATAATATAATATAATATAATATAATATAATATAATATAATATAATATAATATAATATAATATAATATAATATAATATAATATAATATAATATAATAGTAAATAGTGTATTTATAACACCGTTTTTGATTGGCTGAATTGGTATCACGTGTCGTTCATTGTTTACGTTATAGGGACCGGTCGTGCACTATAACATTTTTGCATTTGCAACAAAAATGAAGAGGCGATCTTATGTGACTGGAGATAAGTCATTCTTGTTACCATTGCTATTGTTTTGAAAGCCATGATTGTTTTTTTTTTTTACTAACGAAGGGTTGTAAAGGCTTTAGAGATGTGTTTTACGTAGAAAGACTTATGCTTGCACTATTGTATTGTCAATATAAGATGAGAAACAGTTTCAATTTCATGAGATAAGAAATAGAGAAAAGCCGTCGCTGTCGATAGTTTTCGTAATGTGCGCACAAAATTCAGCGCGTATTCCCTGCTCCGCAGCACCGGCGCGTTTACGCGATGATACGCTAGCGCATTCCGGGGTCACTGACTGCACTCGCGCGCGCAACACTGCTCCATGATGCAGTGTTCAGTTTGCCGTGTTGTTTTTATTCATATCGATTACGATTAGGCCTATAGATGTTATAAATACACTTTATTTACTATAATAAATGGTGTATGTTATGTCGTGCACTACACTAGACTATATGAACTCCAAATGCATAATTATCCGTCGTGCAGCTCTATTTCAACTCGGCCTTCGGCCTCGTTGAAATAAAACTGTACTCGGGCTAATTATGCATTTGTCGTGCACATAATCTAGTATAGTGCACTCCACATCATACACCATTTATATAATATAATATAATATAATATAATATAATATAATATAATATAATATAATATAATATAGTAATGGGAATCCTTTCTACCTTCTTTTCTCCTCACAATACACAGATGCTTTATTTGGTATCTTTTTACCTGTTATGATTGTAATGTACTTTGTACTACACGTCTCTAGTGTCTATTTTCATCATTTTGTATAATGTTACAGGGCATAATCCTTTTAAGCTTAGCTTATTTCTTAGTCATTTTGTATGGTGTAGTAGGGTGGGGAGTTGAGTAACCGGACACCTAATTTTTGATTTTTTTTTCTGGATATGTTACCAAAAAAGTCATTTTCAAATGATCAATATCAGTATTTTCATAAGAAATCAAGATTTACGGGAAGAAAAATGAGTGCTGCGTACCCGTGTTCTGTTTGCAACTTTGTGCGATATTTCCCCGACGCGTACTGCGCCGTTCTATCGCGCGGTGTCCGGGCACTCAACCCGTCCGGAAATACAACCTCTCATGATACTACACATTGAATTAATTGTACTCCTATATATATACTTATATAATTCATGAATTGTTTTGTAATTTTGCTTTATTATGTGATATTGGACCATACAATGAATAAATCAATCAATTATTCAATTAATTTGAAGCAATTCACGAAAAAATAATGTTTCTTTCTAACACGTTTTAACTAAAGGGGGTGACGAAAGAGCGAGATATTTCTTAAACTATATGGAGAGACTCTGAACTTAAACATGTCTAACAAATATATTGGTCTTGGAGATGTCTGTTGTTGGCAACTTTGTAACACATGTTTCTATCTCGTGGTCGATAAATTGTCTAAATTTAATTGAGTGTACATAATTCGCTTGAATATCTATACCATCAACCATTAGTACTACTCGAAGTGATCTATTTTGTAACACTTGCAACCTTTGAGGACGATACTTTTTCCAGTTATTCCAAATCATATCGCAATAATCAATTTTACCCTGAATAATAGTTTTGCAAAATAAGTATTTAATAATTATCTCATAACCTAATGGCATACACAATCTGTGACTATTCCAATCAAGAGACGGATCAATATGTACCCCCTATTATTTGCAACAACACACCAGATTAATATCTGAACTTGAAAAAAAAAACAATGTTTAACCGTTTACCATTTATTTGTTTTTTGAGACACAGTAATGTTTAGCAATAAACGATTACGAATGAGCCATTTGGCTTAAAGGCACTGTATAACAATGTTTCCACTTTCCAGTTTAAAAAAATCTGAGCTACATGATTCCCCATGCTACTAGCGTCTTTGATACAGTCTAAAAATGAAGCCCTGAAAAAATTGCAGTTCAAAACAATCATTAAGTGCTTTAAAAAAGTGAAAATCATTGAGAGACCATTCCAGCTTTTCTCCATAGACTGCTGTGTTGCAGAATTTCCTATCGCCCGATATAAAATTAATGTGCCAAATGTTGTATCTGCACATATTGTACTAGTGACAGGCATAACTGTCCAAACTTTGTGATCTAGGGTGTTTATTGTCCATTCAAACACTGTCAGATATGTAGATAGGCAAAGTTCAACAATTTTTAACGGGGCTTCCACAATGTTATATAGTGTTTATAAAAGACCCTGGCGTAAATTATTTTCAAATTCGGTTACTGAATCACCCAGCTATACAGTGCTGCTCTCAAAAAATTGTGCAAGTGAAAAACCGCCCATAGTTGGCAATTGAGAAAATAGCTCTTGTGACATGATTGCCTACATGCAACGTCAAGAAGATGTCTTAGCTATCCAATATACCGTTAGTTTGGTTAAATTTGCTTGGTCTTAATCTTTAGATTATGTTGATTTACAATAGGAGAAGGGTAAAATCAGCAATTGTGCCGACTTTGACTTCAGTCCCTTGTAAAAGAGCAAATTGTGATCCACCTCTTTTGTTGTTACAACATATCTCGCGATATAAAACAACGCAAATTGAACGAAACAAATGGCATGCGAAAGATAAGAACTTTGGCCCTTGACGTTGATAAGCATCATGTCCTCAAGAGAATTTTGTAGTTCTGAGAGGGCGCTTTACTTGTGCAGAATTTTTTGAGACATGATGCAGCCGTCATCAAAAAATTGCCTCAAGTGAGAATCGCCCTCTTCGACAGTTAGAAAACACCTCGTGAGACATGTTTACGTCAACGTCAAGGGCAAGTCTTAGCTTTCAAATGCTGTTTGTTTGTTTAATTTGCTTGTTTTTAAATCTACGAGATATCTTTAAAACGAAACGGTGGAGCTCTGCAGTTGTGTCCCTTTACGGAAAGAGGGCCTTGGTTCTATCATTACTGTAGTCAAAAGTGCGCACATTTGTGATTTTACCTTTTCGTGTTAAACTGAGACATAAATCTCAGCGATTAAAGTAGCGAACTGAACCTACCACAGAACAAAACGGCATTGAAAGACTTAGACTATGCCGCTGATGGTGATGTAAGGCATGACGTTCACAAAAAAACGTTTTACTCATTACCCAAGCGGGCGCTTTTGACTTGCACAGTTATTTTGAGACACACTGTAGATACAAGTGTCATCCGATAATATGCTAGAACGAGAAAGACATTACCAAATATAATATAAATAATGAACATACATGTGTTATATTATTGCATTGCGAGTGCCTCAAATTCCAACACAATTTTTCGGTGAATTTACTTCATGATACGTGCATACTTGGCGGCCAGGGATATTTCGGCACTGAGATAAACGATCCAATTACGGTGTGTTCCGACAACAAAAAATCATTGCTACCAACTGTTGGTTCTTCTCCCTCATTATCTCGCCTTCTTAAAAAGTGCTAAATTAATGTGATTTTTTTTCTCTTTAAACTGCTTTTGTTTTAATAGAGCCTCAGCGCAGTTCTAGAGCGGCAAACTTTAAGGGGGCTACTGGGGGCTTCATCCGCGGCAAACTCCTAGGTCCAAAATTTTTCCCTGCGTCATCCCGGCACACCGAAAAGTCGCTCAGCGAAGGGGGGGGGCATGTAAAAATTTCAAACCACATGCCAAAGAGGTGATGTTTATTAATATTTCATTGTAAAATATTTTTCATTTCGAGTAGAACCGCGCTGTATCGCCTTATGAACAATTAACTTATTATTAAGCATTTAACATCCACAAAGTTTACAGTCTTACAACACTTACCATTTCGCCACAGTAGTATTACCTAAAAGTGATTCCTACTCAACAGAAGTAATTCACGTTAATTACAACCTACAAAGTTACATAAATTTTATATTGTTACACTGATGTTTACATTGACAATACCTTACTTTTAAAAGAATTGACTAGCTTCAAATTTATTGTATCGGTCTGATCTTTCATTTCACTGTCTTCAGCGAGTAATATTCCCCGAAATGTTATCCAGGTCACGCATCTGCGTAAGAATCGATGGCCCCGAAAGGTAAGGCCCATTTAAGTTGGAAGGGCGTGGCATTTTTGTATACACCACCTCCCTTGAAGCTTGCCAGTGTCTTTGTCGGGTGGATTATCGTTATCCAAGTCTCTGTGCTAAACCTCATGCGTTGTGATTCTGAAACAATCCCTGTAGGCAGATGGAAATTAAGAATGACGTTAATTATAATGTGATTTGATGAAAGTGCGGAGGGTGGCAGAAAAACGATGGGAGTCCAGAGGTTCTCGGTTGGATATCTTACAAACATCAATACAATCAGGGGCGTCGATCTGGGTGGCAAGGGGGACGTCGTCACCCCAATGTAGTGCAACATACCGATTCCCCATTAGCAAATAGCCGAAAGGGGGGGGGAGGCAGAGGGGGCAGTTGCCTCCCCCCCCCCCCCCAATAATGCTTTTCGGAATTTCGTCGGTACACGAAGGACTTCCGTCGTAACATGGCGGACCGACAAAAAAATACATTTTGTAGCCGACGAAATATCTCAAAACCCACAAAAATATTGAAAGAAATTGCATTTTTTCAAATGGAAAAATCCTTTTTTTTCAAGCTCGCTCGACTCCGCTCGCTCGCATAAGTGATTATTCTTTTTCGGTAACCATGGCAAACCGCCTTGTCATGAGTACTGTGATATTGTACATTGTAGCAGTCAACTGAGTCAAGATGTACTATCCGAAACGATTCCAAATCAACCGACCAAGCCATAATGTTGTACCGACAAATGTTTTACAGGCCGTATCAACATTGAACTGTGAAAGTATTCAACATTTCAGCAACGTATATATTTAAGAAAAACATTTTTGGAAAGAAAAAAGAATAGAACCGTATTTGGATACCTGGGCACACAAGCTCCACCGATGTAAAGTGGATGGCAAATATTTTGCCCTTCTGCCAGTTTCCTCGTTCGCACAGCCAATCAAAAGCCACAAATTCCTTTAATTTGCACACAAGCTCTATTCTCATAGATCTTCGAAACATGTTTCTTCCCAAGCAATGTTGAAATTAAAAACTTGTTGCATTGATTATACTTATGTGTTCATATAAATTCACCAGTACTGCTGAGTGCGTGTAGTTAATTGATATAATAATGATCAACACACCAGAAGGCTTTGTTCAGGATGTAGAAATTCAACTTTCTTTGACTTGAAAATCTATTGGGATGTCGAAGCGCTCGTTCGCTTCGCTCACTCGCAGCATTCATTACCATTATTGTAGAAGCAAGGGCATTTTATATTTGTATCAGTAGCGGATTCTACAGCGGGTGGGTTAGGGGGTCTAACCCCCGTTGAGCTGCCAAGTGAAAAATTTGTATGGTTTATTAATGTTGTAGATGATCAGGCAAGCAAAAATGAGCCTATTGCCAAAATTTTATTAAAAACAGCGCAAAAAACATTTAAACTAAACATAAAAATACTATCAACATACGCAATTTTCAAATTCTTCATACACAATTCTCGAAATTTTCGGGGCGCTTCACGTACAAACAAACACATTTTCAAATTTTCGCGCGCTTCGCCGCGCACACATAGACATTCTAAAATTTTCGCGCGCGCTTCGCGCGCAAAACATATGCAATTTTCAAAGTTTCTTCATCACCATTCGCTCTAAAAAAAAAAAACCTTACAAAAAACTAGACCCGCCCTGTGTATCAATTATTCACTATCTTCGTAAATCATTAAACTTGTTAGCATTCCACAACATAAACAGCTTATGTCGTACGTCGGGAGTTTGTGAAGTACATTTTAGGGTGCCTTGCCACCCCCCCCCCATGGCAAAAGCTGGCTACGCTACTGATTACCCCCCCCAACAATTTTGACAATTTGAAAAATGCATAAAACGTAATGCAAGGATAAGTCTAAAATGTAGTGCAAGACACAACAAAACCATTTAATTTAATACATGTATACAATACTACTAAAGATGCACAATTTTAATTTTTCGGCGCACTTTGCGCACAAAATTGAAAACTGCAATTTGGCGCGCAGAGCGATCCGAAAATTGATGACATCTTTCTTATTCCCCCCCCCAAAAAAAAAGCAATGATCGACGCCCCTGAAAACAACAAACCGCTGATTACCCGATCCCCAGTCCCTTCATAGTGCACTGACATTCATTGTCAATAGATCAATAGAACTGAAAATTGGTATCGAAAATCGGAATCGCAATGGCTAGTGTCAGTACATTTGCATACATTTGCATCAATTTCATACTGCTTTTTTGCTGTCAAGAACACCTCAATTTAGGTTACCTGCATTGCCACTATATCCAGCGACGTGTAAAGTGTAGTTTGTTTCTCCATCTTCTATCCAAAATGTCGAATATTTGGCATAACGACTCCCTCCTTCGAAGTCCGTCAAATCGACGCGAAGTTCGTAGGTCGTCTGTTGCGTCATGCGATTGATCTTGTCATTCCCGAGCCAGTATTCCGACAGAACCCGTCCAAAGCCATTCCTGTAGTCCTCCCAGTCTCTGTAGAAATCGACGTCACCGTCGTAACGACGTTGGAATACCTGGTGGTCAATAGTCATGGTTGATAAGTTACGAAAAGTGAGTAAGAAAACGCCTTAGTTTTGCCCAACCGTAAACGTGAAATAAGTGAGAGATCCAACAGGATAAGTTTAAGAATCCTGAACCTGTGGTGAAAAAACCAATGGTCTCACCTTAAAGCCCAAATATAGCTTTGGTACATGGTAAAAAAAATGAAATTCTTTGCAATTATGATTTTTGAATAGACCTATGATCTCTATCAATGCCCTGACAATTGCTCACTCTGAAACTCTTTTACAATGATCGTTACACGTATGCTACCACAAAGAATAAGAATGCAAAATTACTATTGCTTCCACTGAATCTCATCTGATTCAGTGGTTAGAGAACTAGTCTACAGATATCAAGAGCCCTGGTTCGAATCTTACCGGAACTAAATCGTCTTCTTCTTTCTTTCTTTTAAATTGATAGGGGCGAGGTTTATTCCGTCTTGCGCAACTTAGAAAATGCATCTTACCTCAAAATATAACTAAATAATCTATTTTTAAGACGCATGTACAAAATAAATACCCAATTTGAGCCGCTACAAATATTATTGCCTCCAGATATACCCGAAACTTTACCAGCCATCCGCCGCCATCAGTATCCATGTCACAGTATACTTCTATCGGACGGTCATTGGCATGCAAGGTGTAAACTCCGCTGGTGCGATATCCCCACTTGTAGATATCAGCACAGTCTCGAGCGGCTAGGATACAATTAAAGAAACAAGAAGGCACCCTATACTCTCAAAACTATTTACTTAAACAAATTGACTTGGAACCGCCTACCTGATACACTTCATACGTTTTTGATACACCAATTTCAAACTTTTGCAATCATTTCCTGGGCGTGTATCAAACCTGCATTCCAACTTTGATCATGTATCAAATGTGTATCAAATCATGGAATCAATTATTGGTGTATCAAAAGTGTATAAAAAGCGTATCAATCGTGCGTTCCAATTTCAGCTACATCAAACGTGTATATCAAATCATAAATTTGCAATCACTTAGTGGGAGATCAAGTGCATCAAAATTGTATCAAAGTGGCCATTTGAGATATTTTCAAGCGTGTTAAGGCCACCGCACACTACACGACTTTTGTCGTACGGACGGTCACCGACTTGGATCGAAGAAAAAACAAAAAAGCATATATTTCGTACACGATCAGCGTGTACGAAATATAAGCTTTGTTTTTTTATTTCGGATCCAAGTCGGTGCAGGGGCGTACGACAAAAGTCGTGTAGTGTGCGGGAGGCCTTAGATGTATCAATTTAATTCAGCCAGGGACCATTTGACTTTTTTTTTTACATACAACACTAGTGCGAAACAAGCGAGCAACACACACACACACACACACACACACACACACACACACACACACACACACACACACACACACACACACACACACACACACACACACACACACACACACACACACACACACACACACACACACACACACACACACACACACACACACACACACACACACACACACACACACACACAACACACACAAGTGTGCACATATAGACAGGATAGAGATGGAGATTGATCTTATGGCGTAGTTGTGACGGTGGTAGTTGCCCTATGGGTAAATCCTTTGGGAAAGGGGTAATTTTGGGGAACGGGTTAAATTTCGGGGCGCAAATACTGTAGGTACACGTAGGCCTACCTTCTTTACAACGAAGCGGGTTGTAGGATGAACTGCAAATACACTCAAATCCTTTCAGCGTCTCCTGACAGATTGCCTCATGTTGACAAGGAGATGAGAGACAAGCTATTCGGATGCAGAACAGAACGAAATGATAACACATATAATATTGATTACAAAGAAATTAAATAGAAACGGACAGCGGAGTGCACAGTACAAAATGATACGATACGTTAGTTGAACAAGTCAAACACAAACTCAAGGAATCAGGGATGATTACGTAAGGGGGCTTTTAAATTAAGACGAGTGTCAAAATATCATCACATATTTATGTACACTGTATCAGGAGGGAAGAGGTTTTTGTGTTCAGGGCTTTTGTTCGGGGGGGGGGGGTCTCAAATGTCATTATTGTGGTTGTGCAGTTTAGGACGTGTGGCGGGAAGGGGGTCTGTATTGCTGTCGATCGTTACAGAGGACGTGTAGTTCAGGGTTCGTGGTCGGGGGGTCTGCAATGAGAACTTGTATACAGCTTGCCTTTACTTCACTACAATGCTATTTTGTCTTGTTGCCAATATATTTTGTTTGGTACACACATGTAACTGAGGATAGACTTGTTTTTTTGTGTGTATTTGTATAGCCCTATTTTTTTTATTCATTAATTTGTATATTTGTGCTTGTTTTAAAGCGAATAAAGAGGATTAAATAAATAAAATGAAAATAATTAAATACTAATCCTTTCAGTGCCATTAAAAAAAAACTCCGTAGACTTTGCCTGTGATGTGTTGAGCGTGGAACTGATTAACGTACCTCATTCACGCATACTCAGTTACGGTACCATGCCACCGCTCACTACGTACGCGTAGTCATAGAAACCAATCAATCCGCTATCCTCTTAACACTGATCATTCTTGATTGGGGCATATCTACACTGTCTATCAAAAAAAAGTAATCCATGTTTAGAGGAAAAATATTCCCAACTAATATAATTTTAAAGGTTCACTTGTATAGTATCTGTAGAGGGCATTTTTTTTCTTTCCAGTAATACCTCACTCGCATCACTTGCCTCTCGCATGAACGAGTACATTGCTCTTGAAGAAAATGTCAAATCAAACTTTTTACAAGTCCTTACTTAAAGGTAAGGTTCACCCTGACGTCAAGTCGTTTTTGATAAAGCAGAAAAATGAAAGAAACATATTAATGAAAGTTTGCCAAAAATCCACCAAAGAATAACAGAGTTATGAAGTTTCAAAGTTTTAATTTTGTGACGTCACATGCGAGCAGCTCCCCATATGTCATGTAATATAAATTCCATATATTGCCATTTTTTGATGGTCATGATAATTGAATGTGTGTTTTTCATAGAAGCCTTTATAAAATAATGTTTCTGATAATATATTGAAATGCACATGTAAAATAATTTTCAAATTTCTGAGAAAACGGCACTTTATGGAATTTTATCACATGGCATAATGGGGAGCTGTCCGTATGTGACGTTCCAAATTTAAAACTTTACAATTCCATAACTCTGTTATTCTTTTCGTCAGACCTTCATGAACATGTTTCTCTCATTTTTCTGCTTTAATTAAAACCAACTTGACGTCAGGGTGAACCTTGCCTTTAAAACTACCGTAGAATAAAGTACACGGTTAAAGGCTTCTGCTATCTAAATTTCACGGTTTAGTACTTTTTAAACAATCATCACCAGTACTCATTGAGACAGACAAAATTGTTGTGTAGCTTCGGGGTCAATTTCTGTCAGAGCACCAGATAGTTTAATTGAAGGCTTGTTAATTTTTTCTCCACAAATAACCAAATTCAAGACAAATCCTTCCAGCCCGAAGGTATACTTTGGATGGTATTATATGATTCAACTTATTTGGTTATTGGGGTATTTATGACTTCCTTCAATCATACCAATGCGTTTTAACACAAACACAAATTTAGATATTCACCACAATGTAATTTCAACAGAAAAAATAGTACATACCTGGCATTGCGCAATGTAGTTTGTTCGGTTGATGGACAATGTTTGGTTTATTCAACAGTGGATGGACAAATGGTAAGTGTTTCAGTAGCAGTTGCACGGCGGCTCCGTCGGGTTCGACAGACGGGACCAACGGGCACGATGACGGTTGTATTATCGGGCAGGGGCCATCGGCATCGGATGCTGTGGCACAACAGATTCATAAGTTCGTAAGTTCATCTTCATTGTCCAATATGGAAATTTGGTGCGTTCACACTTCAAAATATTAATTATACAAATATACAATTAACAAATACACAATTTAGTACAAAATAATACATTTACATGAACAAATGAGAACATAATTATATAGGTCGTGTAACATGTGTAGCACGTGACTTTCATTAATGAGGATTTCCCTCACTTGTTTAAATATCCCTTCAATGGCTTAGGTCTCTCATTTCTCCTGTCATCTTTCCTGCCTGCTTAACAATTTTTTGTCAATATTTTTTTCACATATAACGAGTTTATTCCCAAAAGGGGGTAGAGATCCATTTTTTCACCATTCTGAGAAATATGTTTTTCATTGACTCACCTGTGAACTATCACTCACACACATTGCGACTAACACTGTAAACATAATGCATAGGCCTACGTTCCTCCAGCATTCACCCATAAACATGGGTACGTTTTAGTTTTGTTTTGTATAGATTATTATTGCAAAGAAATCGGATCATCATCTTGCCTTGTGAAATCAAATTCTTCCCTGTAAAATTTTTCCAACTCGTCCAACTTTTTCAAACTTTCAATAATTTATCGATGATTATTATACT
>JZLH01S0172557.1:1099-22379 GCA_001188425.1 Eucidaris tribuloides | reverse complement strand
TAATTCACTTTAAAAAAAAAATCCTAAATTCAAGACCTGGTGGTGCCATCAAATAAATGAAAAGTGGCCATCACATACAATTTAATAGCAGCACAAAGTAATCAACATCTTACTTGGAAATCATACATCTTAACCTAATCAGGCTGGGCTTTTTGGCTACTGCTATTATATCTGGGGGGGGGGGGGCTGATTCCGCCCCGCCCCCGAGATCTCGGCGACGATCGCGCGATCGCGCCGAAAATCGCACACACGTTACCCATCACGTAATCTACAAGACAGTATAGTTAATTAACCAAGAATTAATTTCATATTAATTAATTATGCTAATTTATGCATAAAATCATAATTAAGCTGTAAATCACTAATTAAAGCTCCAAAAATGCCAATTTGGGGTCTGGACACTCTTTTTAAGCGTTCTTAGCAAGTTTACTGAAAAAATCCGGAATCAAAATTGATTTCGCTATGTATTTTATTTTTTTTCAAATTTCTTATGTATTTCTTTGTTTTTTCAACCTTTTGTTTCTATTGTTTTTTCGATGAAATTTGTCGGGGAACTTTTGCGATCATAAACAGCACAAAATTAATTAATTTCAATCAATAAAAGTAAAAATAATCATACATTTATGAATTTTGGCTGAAAACACAATTTGTATTAAAATTGTACACAAAAATCACGTTTTTGAGCGATTTTTGGGCGGTGTACATGCAAGTTACAAAATGTTACGTACTTCGGAACCGCGTACCCGACGTCGCAAATTGGTCTCAAAAGATGCGCGACATTCGAGAGAATAAAGTCATGAACGCCGTGGCAACTGCTTCGCGCGTCGCAGACATATTGCGCAAAACGTCTAGGGGGGGGGCGGATTCCGCCCTCTCCCAGCCTTTTTAGGGTTAAACTAATATAACAAATGTACATTAACTGCCGACTCGAAGCTATCCATGTTTGGAACATCAGGAAACATGGTTGGAGGGAGAGTTCCATAGGCTGGCTGTTTTAGGGATGTAGGAGGAAAGATGAAGTTGGGTGTTGGACTTGGGTATACTAACAGCACGTGGGTGACTGCTCGCAGAAGATCGAGTTAAGCGTACGTGAGTTGTTACATTTGGCAGGATATGAGCTTACTCAGTGGATGGTGTCATAAAGTGTCGGTAAAAAGTGCAGAGGGATGCAACTTTCCTTCTGCCAGTGGGAGAATTCCTGCTATAAGTGGATCATAGACATTCAGGAAATGGAGAGCTTTCCTTTGAAGCCTGTCTAGTAGCACGAGCTCTGTAGTGTGCGCATGTGTGTGTCAGACACAGAGGGAGAAAGTATGTCGGTGTGTGTATGTATATGACTGCCTTCTGTGTGCAATTAAACATGTGACCTGTCACCATGATACCATGATCAAGTTGCACATCTTATCAAACATAAACAGAAAGAAAGATACTTTGGGTGAAAAATTTAAATATTCAACCTTTTGCAACATGTTAAAGTCATAAAACTTTTGATTTTTGAGGACACTTCATCTTAATAAATAAGATATTTCACACTTTCCTTACCTTGGCGTTGTGCGACTTTATCAGGGCATTGTGGTGACAGTTCACAACACATAATTGTACATGTATTGGGTGTTATTCTTGCTGTGGCATTCAATAGCAGTTTTTTTGATAAACAAGTCACCAAATCATGATATTCATCGCCAGTCATATATTTTTGGGAAAAAAGAGGAAACAGGCTGAATTTGTCAGACTACATAATACCTTTATTACTATAAAACATTATACATAAAAAGTATTATTAACAAAAATGTACACACATTTATTCACATATAAACATGTAATATAGCATTACCTATGTATCTTCTGAAACATGATTTCTGCAATAAGACATTAAATGTTTGCGCACTCTCGTAGGTTTCTTACACATTACATTATACATATATTTGTTTGGATTTAAAACACACATATTTTGTAATACTGAGATGATCAGAATTAAAAAAACAAAAGGATCAAATATCAATCCTGCACTTACAAATATAATGTATTATTGCACAATAACTCTTTACAATATATCTGGACTAGCTTCTGTCCCTTAATTTATACTATTTTCGGTAATTTGTTCACAGGTTTACTGGTTATTGGGCCATTGTTAAAAAAAATATCCTAGGGGCTAAAAACATTAACCGGAAAATATTTTGGGAGAATCAACTCTTTGGTCCACTACACTGAGCTTATCTCTGCGTGACAAATATTTAATGTACGAAGTTGATAGACTCTTGTTTGCATAGTGACCTGCAAGCTAGAGTATTGTGCAGTAACTTCGTTACTTACAGCTATTTTAAACGAGAATTAATTTGTTGCCTGCAAGATTCTTATAATACATGTAATGCACAGTCAACACATGGCACACTCAGTTCCTGTAACTAACAGATTAATTCTACAGAGTCTGGTCTGCAAGTTAAAAGAATAATTATATATTTTTAGAATTATTTATTACTGATACTC
Organism: Eucidaris tribuloides; assembly: GCA_001188425.1. Lineage (NCBI taxonomy): Eukaryota > Metazoa > Echinodermata > Echinoidea > Cidaroida > Cidaridae > Eucidaris > Eucidaris tribuloides. The sequence goes on along the minus strand of JZLH01S0172557.1, from coordinate 19,892 downwards.
TCTATAAACAACTTGGAGAGAAAAGCCATTATTATCTCTCAACTAGTGCATTGCAAATTTGATAATCATTCTTGGTATAACCACAAGCAAAACAGAAATGCTTTTACTGATATTTTGGGGAATTATGTATTACTATTAAAAGATGTATGAAAGTAAAGATATTACATGGTAATACAAAGCAAAACTAGCACGATGTCATTCTGTCCTTTTATCTTTATCGTAACTGTTTCCTTTTTACCTGATATATGTAATATTTGAGACAATTCAGACAGGCATAAAACTTAGAAGTCCTGTTTAAGAAAAGAAATACTATATTAGTGCAATTTCATCAGCAGCACCTCTCATTGAAAGTTCATGTAAAAAATGTGATTACTGTCAGCATGCGAGGTGTCACATTTATTCATTACTGGAAGACCACATTTGCAGAATAAGGACAGATATGTAGCCTGATTGCATATCAAAAATACTTATTTCTATACCTGTTACCATTTTCACATCTGGATAAATCAACCATTTTCTTATTGTTAGAATAAAGGCTGATTCATTTTGTTTATTTGTGAGAGCTTTTTAATGAACCCCCCCCCTCAAAAAAAAAAAAATTAAAGTGCCAATATGGTAATGTTTGTGGTATTAGTTATACAAATATCATATCCTTGCATATCCTTAGAATACAGTGATCATGTTTTGTAAACCTAAAAATTAAAAATGGTTATGGTAATCCATATTTTAGCCAAGTTTCATGGAACGCATCAGGCAATTCTTTGGATATTGCAATAAGCAAAATGTAACAGATGTATAGATAATCCCCCCCCCCCCAAAAAAAAAAATTGCTACATAATGAAAACAAGACATCCATTCAAAGTAACGTAGTGAGTATTGTATGGCACAGGATAACTCAACATATGTCACAAATGATCACATGATCAAAACTTGGTGAAATGTTCTCATTGAAAAATAATATTTGCCCTCCTTCACCCAAACTATTACACTTTTGCGGGTCAACTCACACTTTCCCACACACAAGGGGTTGGAATAACATCGTTTTGAAGCTCATAGGCAAGCATAAACTACAAGTTTAGGCACAGTGTTCAGTGTCTTAAACAGGTCAAAAACAGGCTGACATCATAGATGCTAGTTTCTGCTCACTGCGCGGATCCGCCCATTATTTCAGACCCAGGTATCCTGCAGTTAACCAGTTAGGTGATCATGTACATGTACATAGTCTGTTGAGTTGCTAGCAAGGTCCATGTGATGTTCATTCTCGGTGCTAGTCATATCAACATCATATTGACTGATTTGCATCCATGCAGACACTTTCACTTCAGTGAAGGAAGAAACTTGGCGTAGTTCGTCCAGAGAGCACTCGGGCAATTTATGACCTGTAAAACGAGAAGATATTTTCAGACAGAAAATATGTATTTGTCATCTTTGAAATATTTAAGGACTTTATGGTCTTCTAGGACCAGCATTGAAAATAAAACATTCCCACGGCAAGTAATTTTTTGCCATATTCTTTAAAGATAAAATTTTTCGAGTTTGAATGCAAATAAACTTCCATTTATGTTTCTCAATATTTGCACTTATGTGCCAAATTCAACCACAAACAGTTTTAAATTATATGAGACGCACAGGTTTTTCCCCAAAAAACATGTTGCTACTTCAGATTAAAAACAATGAAACCATTTGAGCTTAGTGAGGTGTGTATAAATCTAGAAATGCAGAATGTTTCTCATACACCAAAAAATAAAATAAAAATACAACTTACGTTTAGATGCATGTACTTGAACTACATACAAGAAATAAAACAAATTGTTCACTGTTGATTGAGGCGTTTGTATTTTGAGGTGGGTGGCTATAACATCCCTGTTCAATATTGTTGTCCAAAAAATCAATGCCGGACGCAAAACTGTGCAATCTGACCAGTGTAACAATTACATTTCAACCAATAATTGCCAGAGAGGAAGTTTTTTGGCTAAAACTCTCTTTACCCGATTTTCCTTCACCCAATTTCCTCAGAGCAAATTTGTCAACGTTGTCAGGAAAAATTAGCTGAATATAATTTGGTACATTTCTGGAAATTGTAAGGATCTTCTGTGATTGATTATTATTTTCTTCGTTTGTCAAATATTGTCAGAGGGTTTTGAGGGAAACACTTGAATATATCTGAAAATGTGATGATCTTTTCTTATCTTGGAGGAGTAGAGGTTTGATGTATATTTATTATGCACACTTGCAGGCACATTTATTGCAACACAATGTTCCGAATCATTGAACTCACTGTCTCAAGACACAGGTTAAACAGACAAACTAACAAACAAACATGCACCAAACACACACCTTGACTGTTGCCTTGTCCATGGCTGCTTCCATTGTAAGAGGAGCTGGTTTGGGTGGTTCCACTATCACTGGTCTATTTCTCCTGTTGAATTAAACAAACAGATAAATATAATCCATAATGAGAAATGTGATCATACAACTATACAGTGTGTATTTAAGAAATGTTATATATTTTTGTAAAAATGTTTCAAAATTACATTTGATATATACTAAATAGTCTCTTCTATCAAATGCCATTAAGAAAGCAATTTTTGTTTTGCGCTTGGGCGAACACTGACCGTCTATGTTTAGAGTGTGAAAACATGACTTGTGCCAAATTAAAAGAAGAGAGACAATTAAACCAGTAGTCTGATTAAATACACCCACTCAAACAAACTGTTCTTTGCCATAAATGTATTATTATGCTATGATCAGTATGTCTGCCAGTCAGTCAGTCAGTCAATCAATCAATCAATCAATCAATCAATCAATCAATCAATCAATCAATCAATCAATCAATCAATCAATCAGTTAATCATTCAGTCAATCTTTTAGTAACAAACAATTAATCAATCGATTGAATTTTTAGTTTTTTTTGGTGTAATTTGCTGTTGATAGAAGAGACTATAGGGCTATCTATCAACATAAACAATCTTCAAAATATTTTGAAATGTAATTTTGAAAAATTTTTCAATAGTGTTACTTTGTTTTGATACACACTGTATACAGCTAAATTTAAATATCAAATTAAATATAAACCATTTCATATCTAGTAATGAAGAAACAGCAAGTATAATGTATTATCATCAATTCATATATTCTCTTCTTTCTTTATGTCATTGTTTTTTTTACCTTCTATGTGAACTTGAAGAGCTTGCTGAACTCTGCCTACTTGATGAACGACTGCTGTAGTAGATGTATCTCTTCTCCTCCTCCTCCTCATCTTCCTCCTTATCTTTGTCCTCCTCCTCTCTATCTCCTTCATCCCCATCACTTGAGATGTGTCTTCCAGGATTGCTACCAGTGTCATCCCCATCATTAGTCTCTGAGACGGCTGTGGTAATTATCTCTGGAGGTGGGAGAGGCATTCTTTCATCATCGTCCAGCACACGTACAAGGGCAGTGTAATCGCTCCTTTGTTTGAAGAGCTGGTAAAGCAAGCAAAAACACCAACTTACTCAGAATCTGCTGTCAATATTATTTTCAAAACCTGTGAGTTTTAACTTGTTGTTTGTTATCATAATTAACATTATTTGTTTCAGCATCTGAGTAACGTTTGTAAAATAAATAATTAAATTTGCTCCACTCACTGTAATCAGTTACTGCCAATCAAGTATACTTCCCATAAAAATTGTTCAATCTACTAAAATCTGATTAACAAGGATCACAACTTGCACTTCGAAAAAGTACTAATTGACGTATATTAGTGCTGCAACACAAAGATTCACAAAGTGCACCTATAATTTATGTGTGGTTGCAGTTGGAATTTGTCTTCTGAGATATTGACAACAGAGCAATTATTGCCAGATCAAATTTGGGGGTCACCAAAGCTGGAACTAGCATCTGCAATAACACAACTCAAGCATACTGCCCACTTTCAAATGATCCATTGTTTAGAATTTAAAAGATATGGAAGATATGGATCCTGCAATTTCAACACCTTTTTTTATGTACCTTTCTTTAGCTGGATCAAAACTACACAAATCAACATCACAATCTGCACACGAAGATAGAATCATGCATCAACAAACAAATAGGGTACAACTACTTCATGCTTTCAGGAACAATGAATTACTGAGTATTACCGCTAATAGGAAAATAACTTACCACATCACCCAATGTTGGACCATCAAGTAGTGCTGAGAGTTCTTGCTTCTTGTCAAATATTCTGTATAAATTACAAGAGAAATATTTCAGTGAAAATATAATCACACAGATTTGAGTGTATGTGTGGGTGTATCAGCGCCTCCCAAAGAGGAAATAAATCAACACTCTACGTACTGAGACGACACACAAATCAAGGATGGCCTCGATTTGCTGGGGAGTACAAATGATAGGAAATCATATTCTCATAGGAGTATGATGGAAACTCTGAAAAAAAAAATATGATATGCGCTGAATAAGTCCACAGTTGTGTGGTTAGCTGTCAAACACTCATTGTGTGTCCATGGTATATGCACACAATGTGCACAAGGTGTGTAATCGTGATTTATAGTCCACATTTGTATAGTACTGTACAGAGTCTACAGTGCATACAATTATGTGTGTGTATGTGTGTGTATGTGAGTGTGTGTGAGTGTGTGTGTGTGTGTGTGTGTGTGTGTGTGTATGTGAATGAGTGTGTGTGTGTGTGTGTGTGTGTGTGTGTGTTAGTAATCGCCTCCAACCGTGGACGTTTTGGATTACTTTTACTGTACAACCGCAGACGTAACTTCCAGGGGGGACGGTCCACGTTTTTAGATCTTGTTGTAATTGAGGTGCTTATGCGGCATTACAACCAGCAAGCAAGGTCTGGGGGTATATAGAGAACGTCCGCATTTGAAGGTTGTGTACTGTAATGTATACGTCCGCAGTTGTCAGAAGTTTCGTCCTCATTTAATGGTAAAAATTGCCATGTGTGTCCTCGGTATTGCCGTGTGTGTCCTCGGTATTACCGTTACAAACACACACTCACACACAGATACACTCACATTAAAAATTGTACGTCCTCGGTCGAAGGTGATTACACGTATGTGTGTGTGTGTGTGTGTATGTGTGTGTTATACTCATTTTCCCCTTCCCCTCCTCCCCCCCAATTAGTTTTATGCATAGAAGAATAAATTTTCTTACCTCTTCGTGGCAGCACCATGTGTTAAAGACGTCTCATACATCTTTCGTATCCTGCGACTTTCAGAGTTGCGGATTCGTGCCCTCGTCCGAAACTCCTCCCGCATGAATTCCAGTTCTGGGTCCTCCTTGGGTGGTTCAAGGTCAAGGGTGAAAGCTGCCAATTGTGGGAATTCCACCTGTTAAATGAGATAGACAAGGATCCAAGGTTCATGCCAGGTAATGGAGGAACCAATACAAAGGCCCATGGCCAAAGCAAAATGGAAAAGCGCCCTCTACAAGACTCAAATGACAAGGTGATAGCCAAATTGTGTCTCGCCCAGTTTCACATACATTATAGAAACTTGCTTAAAAAAAACTTAGCAATGGGCTCAAAAAGGTTGTAGACCACTGCAAGTGACCTTTGACCTTTTGATGACCTTCAGCTCCCTATGAGACATATACCAACAGGTTTGGTCATAATTGGGCAAATGGGGGCAAAGTTATGGGACAAAATTGCTCAAAAAGTTAACATTGGGCTAAAAAAGGTTGTTGACCCCGACAATGACTTTTGACCTTTTGGTGAGCTTCAGCTCCATATGAGAAATGTACCAAGTTTGGTCACAATTGGCCAACTGGGGGCAAAGTTATGGGCTACAATAGAAACTTGCTAACACTTGCATTGGGTTCAAAATGTTGACCACTTCTGCTGGTGACCTTTGACCTTGCAGTGACTTTCACATACTTCTAAATTTGAATGTCTGTAAGATCAATCTTCCATCCAAATTTGATTGAAATTGGAACATTTAGCACAGAGTTATTCAAGTTTTTGTAAGCGTAACGGAGACGCCACTGATCCCTTAGTTTCCTTCCACCTCCGTGGGTTGAAAATAGAATGAGGCCCAAAAGAAGCGTATGAGTGCCAAACACACTAACGACATTTTCAACTAAAACACCAACGCATTTACCACCTACTTACCTAACAACAATACAAAATTTGAAACGAAGTTCCACTAGGAAGTAGAAAAAAATATCTTGGCTTTTGATTTTATATCTCCATAAATGTGTAAACAAACTTGTGCAATGAAAGACATTTTTTCTGAAATATTACTTAAGTGGATTTAGTGTGCTTTGCAATCAAACTATAACTATTTCCCACAATTCAGTGTTAACATTTATAGGGTTATATTCGTTTTCCTCTTAGACGTCTGCACACAGGGTTCCCAGCACTTCACGAAAACAAAATTCCCTAATTTTTTTGCCATTTTAAGTGTTTTGTGTGACTGTTTGTTGCATAATATCTTATTCCTGGCTATTCTGCACCAAAATGAAAAGGTAATAATTATATAACATTGGATGGCTTTGAGGTGGACACAAGAAAATATTGTACGACTTATGACAAATATCGGACGAGTCACAGACGAGTCCGATATTTTCATAAGGAGTACAATATTTTCTGTGTCCGCGGAACATAACCCATCCAATATTATCGTTATTATCTAAATCCAGTAGAAAATTTCCAAAATTGAAATTTAACAGAATCCTCGACAAATCACCAGTCTTTTAACAGGGCAACCGTTCTTCGTGAGAATTGATGTTATTCTTGCTATACACCTGAAATTAAATAATTTAGTACATTTTGCAGTGCAAGCATGTTATATGAAAAAATAATGATGTAGTGTGGTTCTTGTAAAAAAAAAGAAAAATTCTATAATACATTGTGCGTGAAATACTTGATCAGCTCGTACAGGTAAACAAAAAAGTACCTGGATGTATCCAATATTTTTCCTCAGCATACAATATTTTCCGATACACCCCCTCATCTAGCCACAGCATGTATATGTGCATTCCTTTGTGCGCAGGATACACAATAATATTATCGCCGCGCTTGAAACCCCTTATTTAGATAATAATACAGAATATTGCATGATTTGAATTTCGTTGAATTACTTAACTTATCCCTGTCACTTGCCGGCTCCACCTTGCTTTACAAATGTCAGGATCAACATTTTTTACCTATTTTTGTCTCACCTCGCATCCATGGTATGGACATGAAGTGAGGAAGTTTGACCAGTGGACAAACAAAAATACAAAATATCCTTTTTTCCCCTATATATTTCTAATTCTACACAACTTTGGTACAACTTTATTTTGTTATGACCTTCACAATTTTGTGCATTATTTTCAGACAATTTAGACAAGTTTTCTAGGTCTTACCCTTGGACATTTCTGCTCCATTTCTAGCACCTTCGGATGGACAGGCTTCCGCATGAGCTGGGGTTGTGACACTTTCTGAAATAGTTTTTAAAAAAAGGAGAAGAAATTACATGATATACTCTTATCACATCAATCCACTTATTATCTTCATGCAGTACTTGTAACTTCTGCTATCTTAACCCTTAAAGATTAGCAAGCTTGTACAGAAGCCAAGTAAATCACACACTCAGAAATGACTTACTTCAACAGAAGCCCAGAAAATGGATTAAACTCTCTCTCCAACTAAGATTATTGCTTACAAATGCCTATGTCTCATAAAGTACACATTTCTGACCTGCATAAACAAAGAAAATCACCCTTATGATGTGTAAGATTTACTGGGTTACTATACAAACCCATTGACACCAAGTGGTTAAGAATTTACTCTTTCTATATTTCAACAAGCAGAAAATTCAACATGTTGGTGGACATTTGTCTCGTAATGAATATAAATAATATCCTTAGTGAGAATGCATTCAGTAGGTGAACTACCTAAAAAAATGTTTACATATCAATACTTCAACTAGAAGCTGAAGACACACTAACAGCAATAAAATATATTTAACTCATCATGGTAATTGAAGGAGTTACATGAAAATGTTTTACATGTATAAGTCATATTTTCATTAATATTTGCTGTAAGTACAATGTTTTGCCAGGTACATGTAGCTTTTGCAGGACAGGGGATGGGGATTGCAGTCAGTGGCACCGCTCATCTTCTGATTCGACTAAAAAAATAATAATCAGGTAGTAGCTGGAATGTATAGTGTGCGGGTGTAAGGCCTTTACTAAATTGTAGTTTTTTTCTTTATGTTTCTTTTCATACAAAGAGTCATCTAACCTTTTTTAATTTTGACACCGCCATCCATGCTTGAACGTTAGAGCCCCCAACAGAGCTGGGTCTGGACAGTTCGTTGACCTCCTGGATTTGAGCGAGAGCCTCGAGGCCCGGCGGAAGCTGGTCTAGGGGATGAAGGGATCCAAGAGTCGAGGATTTATGATCCAGTATAGATCCTATGAGATTGAAATAGAGATGAATAAGACTAAAACATGTGCTTTTTGTCAAAATAACACTTTTATGTATTGATCCATCAAATGCTAACAAATTACCTAATCATATGGAAACTTTTCTTTTGCTCTACTGATAATTAGATTTCTGTTGAAAGTGCTGGATAAAATACATACTAAATGACATTCTATACCATTTCTCTGTTGGGAGTAAGTGTGTTCTCCTGCTCCCATCAAAATAGACATCAATGTGCAGTTACAGTATGAATGCAGAATGCATACAGTTAACCCAAGGAAGACTGTTTGATTTTGTGATGACACAGATTTCCCATGGTGTATTTGGTCATCTTAATTTTCATCATCATAATTATCATTATCAGTAACAGCTGCAAATCATCATCATCACCACCAACATTGCAATTATCATGATGATCACTATCATCTTCAGCAAACATTATCATAACCATCACCATCATTATCATCACCATCATCATCAGTATCATCTTTACCATCAAAGTCACTGCCACCAGAATGATCAACGATACAAGTATAAGAACAAACATTGTTTCTCCCTGAAGTAATGTCATTTTCAACCACCACCACCACCACCATCAAGATCATTATCATCATCATCACCACCATTATCAACAACATCATCATCATTATCAACAACATGATCATGATCATGATGATGATCATCATCATCATCAACACCACCAGCACCACCACTATGGTCATCATCACCACCACCACCACCACCACCACCACCACCACGGTCATGATCATCATCACAATCACTAGCTGCCACCAGCATGAGAATGTTGTCACAATTCAGTATTTACATCACCACTAAAATTGTTCCTCCCAGTATGTAATATCATCATCATCATCATCATCATCATCACCACCACCACTACCACCATCACCACCAACCTTACTTATCTTTGACCACCAAAGACTTACCACTCCCTTCACTGTCTAAGTCACCACTAAGGAGCTCCCCACCCCTTTTGGGTTTGGTCCTGACACTTGTACCCACATCAGCGATAGTTTCCTCCTCCCCAAACATCATGTGGTAGTTTTCCGGTTTGACGATGTCCTCCCAGAATGCCCGTACCTCTTCGTCCGTCCACAGCTTCCCCTCTCTCATCAGCTTGTCTTGCAAGACCACGATCTACAATAACACAAATTTCACAGCAAATACTCCAACCTTAGAATGATCAACAAGTATTTCTGTTCGTATTTTAGAGGCAGTTTCTGTGAAATATACTTGTACTGATCTGCAATTGTATCCATCTAATCCATAATCCATTTTTGTATTTAATTAATTAGTTTAGTGATAGAATCATCAAGCAATATGACAATGTCACATGGCATTATTTTTTACTGCATATAGGGTATATTTTTTTATAAGCACCTGCTTTTGTCTACGACAGAATTGTAATTGTATTTGGGTAATTTTGTGTAATGCCTTGTCATGGATTGCAACAAGGTTTGGAAATCATAATGATGCATCCTCAGTTCTATCTTCAAAAGGATAAACAGATAGGCATTATAAGGCACTGACACCTGACCCCCAGGCCACGTTATTGTTCTTTACTGGGAAGTTGTCTGCCTGTCCTCCTCACCCCACCCCCCAAAAAAACCAAACAAACAAAAAACAAACAAACAAACAAACAAAACACACACACACACACCTTCCTGGGTAGTTCACCTTCCTCACTCCACATAAATTAACTGCTTATTATCATATATGATAATCATAATTAGCTACAATACTTCTAGTCTTGATAACCCAATGTGCAGTACATGGAAATTTTGCATTACCTCAAAAGTGGCCGCTGGATGATTCCCCATATCCTTACCTTGTGGTATTTTGTCTTCTTCAACCCTCGTAAGAATGAATTATCGGTGGAAATCTCCTGCCTGTGCATGTGCATCTTGGCATGCTGTGCTGCTTCTTTCTGTACAAACCAACATGAGGAAAAGAATTGTAGTCTTCAATTTTTCACAACCATCAAAACAAAGCGTGTCACAGAATAAATAAAACACACAAAATCATTATTACAAATTGTACTCAAATATTTGATGATACCATGGACATTCCAAATATACAGCCAAATAGTTTATTGGGTATTTGCTTCATTTGACCTCATTTTGATATATTCCAAGATATGTGAGATTTCTCATAGAAACTTTGTTTTGCACACAGGGTATATAATGGGCTGCAACAAATCCTCAGATTTGGGTCACACTTTCCTCAACAAATTTCTAATTTGACAATGTTTTTGGTACCACAAGGGTCAACAAACAAGCAAAGTTATTGTTGTTATTGCTCTTGTCCTATTTGCTTCCCCTCCTCCGCCTCCTCCTCCATCATCATCATCACATCTTCATTATTATTATCATCATCATCATCATCATCATCATCATCATCATCATTATCTTCATCATCATCATCAATTTGGCAAATAAAGTTAAATCAGTATAAAAAATTTTAAGACAGCAACATATGAACAACACAAGGTCTACAGGATATAATACAAGATATGGAATAATCCTATGCTTCAGGCATTGATCAATTCCTACACCCACCTTCCTGTTCTCCTTCTTCTGGAGCTTCTGTCTGTGTAGTTCACTTCTTCTTTGGATATCTTTTCGCTGACTCTCCACCTTGTCGGTCAGTGCATCCATATATTCCAGGTAGTAGTGTGCTCTCAGTTTCTCGAGATCATCCAACACCCGCATATGTTTCTAACAAAGATATGTGGAAAACAAAAGAATATTAATATCAATTCACAAGAAGCAAGAAAATAACCTACCCATTGTCAGTTCTCATGTGCCCTTGTCAATATCATTTGAAATTACAGGAAGAAAACTTACTGGAAATCTGGACATGATTGGCTTTCTATGTGATTTTCCTGAATAGCTGCTTAATTGCATTAAAACACCAACTGACAAAATGTGTCTTAGTGAACACCATATTTTGAGCCAGTTTTGATCAATAAATAAATCCAATGAAGCAGCTACACCTACAGTAAATATTACATCTACATGTACCCTAGAAATATCCAGTATGTTTGGCACAATACTTACTTTAACCCCAATAGAATGGGGGCCGGTTTTGTTTTTTTTTAGGGGGGGGGGTGGAGGGGGGATAATGATATGCTGGGTTCAAATGGGGACCATCTCTGGAATATGTGTTCCATCTACAACTGCATTCCTAAAAGGTGCCAGACCAAAAAGGTATTTCACCAGGTGTTTGAGTTTTTTTTTTTTTCTGATTGTAACAAATCATTGCTACATCAGTTCACACAGCTATGTATACACAGCTTGTCTCTTTACAGTTGATTAAAATACAATCCCACTCAGGTACATACATGCATGAAAAATCAAATGACTCCACCTTTTGTTTACTGTACATTCTTGTGAAAGGTTGAGGATGACAATGTTGTGTACGTGCACTGTAACTGTAAGTTGGTTTTATATCAAACGAATTCAATATAGTGCTGAAATACCACAATGACATCTGAACTATCCAAATGAGACTATTTCATGTACAAAATGGAACTGATGTGATCTGGACACCTCTTTCATACAAATAACAAATCAAGTTACACCCATTGCAATTAAAGGAAAAAAAGTGAAAGCAAGTCATTAAGTTTTATTCATGATTGGTGGGAAATGTATATGTAGGTTGTGTTTGATTTTGAGAGGCGAGTTCAATATGCAGTTATTATTGCAAGAGGCACCAGGTTCTCCAGATGAAGTACTAGGTGTTAAAAATAAAATTGGTTAATTTTGATATGTAATAACACGAAAACTATACACCAGATAATACTGGTATGAGTATGAGTTATAGCTGAAGAGTGAACATTTTTGTTGGAGGTGGTTTCAATACGATATCAATAATCAGTTTTATGTAATTCATGCTTACTTAAAATGTTAGAGTTCAGATTTTGCTCAATATCCAGTCCCCTGTACAAAATTGAGACTGTACAGAAATCAAATGGTGTGTGTGAGAGTGTGTGCCTTGTCCACACACAATAGCAACAGACAATGGCTGTGGATGGTGAATAGCCTAGCAGTCGCTGGGCTACTAATGAATATTAATTAAAGCATAACTAACAAGGACGTAATGAAACTGGCATACCAAAGTTTCCAACGTGTGCTATTCCAGCCATTGTCCATTGCTTGAATGCTATTGTGTGGGGACTAGAGCCACACACTCTCACACACACCATTTGATTTCTGTACAGTCTCAATTTTGTACAGGGGACTGGATACTGAGCAAAATCTGAACTTTAACATTTTAAATAAGCATGAATTACATAAAACTGATTATTGATATCGTATTGAAACCACCTCCAACAAAAATGATCACTCTTCAGCTATAACTCATACTCATGCCAGTATTATCTGGTGTATAGTTTTTGTGTTATTACATATCAAAATTAACCAATTTTTTTTTAACACCTAGTATAAGAAGCAAAAGTGGTTTGATGTGTCATACTACCCATGCAATGAACTTTATACTTGAATGGATGAAATGTACAAAATGAGTACATGTATATCTTCAAGGGGTGGAGTCATCTTTGTCATAAATGACCCTATCTTTGAAGATTAGACACTGTACATGTAGTTCTAATAGGCCATCTGAGAAAAAAAAATTATTAATACTGTACAGTGCTGGGCTGCATAGTTTATTTAAATATTAAATACTGTTGAGGAAAAGTTCCACCTGTACATCTCGGAAGACACTCATACATGTATCATGCATCACATTAAACCTTCTAGCTAGCCAGTTGGTTTAAAGGCACTGTTTAACCAGTTTCCACATTAAATCAATCTGAGCTGCATGCTTCTGAATATTGACGTCTCTGCCATGGTCTCAAATGAAGCTATAAAAAGTTTGCACTTGTCCAAGTATCACTGGGTGCTTTTAAAAAGTGAAAATCTAATACAGGGCTCCACACTAACCTTTTTTCCTACTTGCCCTTTGGGCAAGTAAAATTATCACTTTCAGATTTTTACTTGCCCGAATAACTACATGTAATTTACTTGCCTGAAAATAAACAATTAATCAAAAAAATATAGAAATGATTTCTCACTCATTTCAAACAAAGCCCTTTTTTTTAGAATTGGACTTTTTTTAAATTTTGGAGGTTGCAAAATGTGTGGTTCATAGATTTAAAGAGTCATACAATTGAGTACAATGAACAAAATAATGATGAAATTTAGTTTTTTGAATTAACTGAATACAAATTTTAGACATATTTTGTGATTTTTTTGCAATATTTTTATGTTTTCCTCATTTCGTGATTAAAATTTGACTTGCCCAATCAGGCAAGTAAATTTTAACATTTTGAGTTTTTACTTGCCCGACATGAAATTTTACTTGCCTCGGGCAAGCGGGCAAGTGCTAGTGTCGAGCCCTGTCTAATAGTGACTGGTCTTACACATTGTCCAGTATAGGGTGTAGTGTCTGGAATAAACGATCTTGTGGACATTTATCACATTCATGTCGGTCTTGACAGTGACAGGATTCTTGGCTGTTTATTTATCTACATGTATTTGCACATCATTATACAGCCCAGTCATTACAGTTCAGCTTTTTTTTTTCAAATCAAGTGTCCATAATTTTCAGCAATATCTTTTAAATGTCTTATCAAACAAGTTTGGTACAAACAACCTTTCTTCAACACATGCTAATCATGAACTGGCATATTGCGTGATTAATTAAAATAAAATGAACTTGAACTTGAATTAATGATTAAATCTGACACAAAAAGAACAAATATTAAATTTTAATCAAAGTGCAGTTAATAATATTAGGGATCTAATTGTTACAACTACATTGATCATGAAATGCGCAAGGTGAAGTGGGGTGGGCTGTGATGTTATTTATTGTACAGTAATATGTCATGGATTATAAAATAAGGACACATTACATTCTCTGACCATGTATTACTAATGTTATGTGACACGTTACTTTATAAATGCAAGACAGTGGAAAATGAGTTTAGTTACATGTAGTAAATTATCTAATGTAATAAAAAAATAATAATAATTTGAAGAGTACAAATTACAGTAAATGCTTCCTGTACAATCTGTAATATTTAGTTTTCCAAGGTCACAAAATTACAAAATTAGATGGTTTTGATGGTGTGATTACACTGTAAAATATTATAAACTGAAATTGATTGAGACTGAGCAGACACTTGACCTGTATTTCTGGTATGATAAAAATATTGATTGCCACAAAATATACAAAGCCCTGATACACCTTTTCATGTTTTCAACTCAATGCACTGGCAAAAATCTATGACATCATCATATTCATCTAGGGTGGGGGTGGTCTATTCATTCATCCCCCTTGATGAATTGGATTTTCGCCAGTGACTCAATGAAAAAAAAATCATTAAAACATACATACATGTACATGTATAACTGAACTGTATGTTAAAATTAATATTGACATATAGTACATTTACTTACAATTATTACTACTGACTGACAGACGGACAGACACACATGAACAGTGCAAGGATAATAAACTGATGTGAATGGGATAAGGTGTGCAGAATCATATTATATCATCTAGATAGACCCCGCTGATCAAAATGGTATCTTCCACTTCTGCATTGTAGTGGTATAAATGTGGACTATTCCATTACAGAAGTAAGGATAGGCAGGCTGTCCATCTGCTGTCACACAGATTGAAATGTTTTCTATTTACAATTAAAACTATTTGAAAGGGTTTCCAAATGTTCAAATTCCTCAATGAACTGGACTTGGCACCCCTAAACTACTTTAGTGGATTAAGCCTACCATCAATGCATACATGCACTTGTGTATAAAGTGGGAGATACCATTTGTTTTGATAGGGTTCAGGCTGGTGATCCTTACCAACATGGCAATCTTCAATAGATGATGAAGCTCCTGTTTGTCTGCGTCCGAATTTAACCACTGAATACAATTCAGTGTCATTAGTGAAAGTATTTTTTAAAAAGTGAAAAAAATCCATGCAACATGCAGTTAGAATAGAATTGTGTTTATTACACATCATTATACTTGTACAACATAATAATAATATTCCATTCTTGTATAGTAAATAACACGTAACTTATTGCACGGCCCTATGCGCTGTTTATTATTACCCCCATGGTCATGACGCATACATGTACACAATCATACATTAAAGACATTCTGCATGCCTTGCACAATACTTGCACACACAAAGTATTAAATGGTTCAATTTCAATTTTAAAACTACATCAACAGTATGATGTATAAACTAAGTTATCAATTTTCAATTTTCTTGTTATTGTTTAATTCTTGATCATTTTAGGGGCCAGAACAGTAATTATTACTGTAATATGGTAAACATGTATGTTTGCAATTTAGCATAAAGTATCTTTTTTCACGTCTTCAGTTTCATTAAATATTGGTAACAATTAACATGTATATAAACAAATATTCAACTGTTCAAAACTTCAATTTTTTAAACCCTTTTTTATGTAGATCTTAGTCATGTAATCAAACAAAATGAAGCTACAGTACTTTATCCGATATTTATTGCAGCTAGGAGTCATTGCAAACTCAATGTTTACCTACCTCTTTTAATTCCTGAAGCCTTGCTTCTTCTCTATCATCCAGGTTGGGATCAAACTTCTCCAGCTTCTTTTTCTTTTTCTTCTTTTTCTGTTCCACAGGCTTGTACACCTGCAACAACATTAACAAGAATTATATCCAGGGCTGCCACCCAAAATGTTCATTTCCCCCTACACCACATCCATATTTCCCCTACGGACATTATTTCCTCTACGCTCTAACTGCCCACTTATTCAGGGATACTGCAAAGTTTCCGCATCCGGAGAAGTAGCCAACTAGGACAATGGATTTACCCAAATAATGTCTACAGACGAATATTTAACTTTAGGAGTTCTTTGAAACCGTTTGAAGATTTCAGAATATTTTTGAAAATTGTCTCAATAGTTTTAGATACATGTACATCAAAATTCCCTATTTTCCCTCATGGAAGGTCATTTAAACGTACCTACTGTACAGTTGCCTAAAATCCCCTACTGTAGGGGGTTTCGCCTATGAGTGGCAGCCTTGATTATGTCAATCAGGGTTGGCAAGTTAAGTCTTATCTTGCCACGTTTTGCCAATCTACACGGATTCAAAAATACAATTTAAAATTTAAAACTTGAAAATTCAAGTGCTAAAGTGATGGAATTCAATTCTATAAAATAAACCCTTTTATCAATGCTACATGTATATATGGGGGCAATGTTTGGTGATTGTTGAGGAAAACAAACATTTAAATCAAATCTGATTTAAACAATATCAGAGTTTGTGTATTATCTGTGTCACCTATTGTCGCAGCCCGGATAGCTGTAGATGACGGGTTCGAATTCTGGTTCATATTTTCTGACATGTTTGTTAAAAAATTATAGATCAGCAGTTGCGATCTAAAATACAGAGAGAGACAAATGAAAAATCTATTACATCATATTTTCACCTCTCTGAATAATCTCTTTCATTCACTTCATAATAATGATAAAAATGTCCGCCTTGGACAATTTAACATAACAATGTCAGAATTGTGAGGCTTAGTATTTGTTCCTTGTTCATCGCGTCAATGCCGGTAACCAGTGATGGCCTGGTGGTGTTGTCACAGCCCGGATAGCTGTAGATGATGGGTTCGAATTATGGTTCATTTTTTTTCTGACATGTTTGTGAAAAAATTATAGATCAGCAGTGGCAATCTACAATAGAGAGAGAGAGAGACAAATGAAAAATCTATTACATTGTATTTTCACCTCTCTGAATAATCCCTGTCATTCACTTAATATCTGTTTTTCGATCAGAAAAACCAAATCACCAATCCTTTATAATCTGAAGTCTAATTTTCTCAAAACTAGTAAATCAATGTTTTCTTCCCATTTCTGTAAGTATTCCAGACTAGTGTTTAAACTAATATTCCATTTTTTTATCAAATCTTCCAGTTTTCCTTTTTTTCTAAAATACAAAACAATCTCATTTTTGTTGATTTTTGTCATAAATGCACTGATTTTTTTTATTGCACATTTCCTCCTGTTTCATTATGTTTACCCATTGCACTTACCACAGAGCAAGTGATTTACACTCTCAAGCAATATTCATTTAAACATATGCTTGCAGGCCAGACATAGGAAAATGAAATCTGCAAAATTGTATTTCTTCATAATTTCTACAAAATTCTGTGCAATCTTAAAACTGTACAAAACGTGCCATCAGTCCTTACACATAACACCAGACTAAATGGGAGCTAGCTAGATTTCAGATTCAGATTTCAGACTTTACTGGCCAATAAAATGGAAAATCATTTTGCTTAAACATGGACATACTGTATTGTAGTGTACAATAACATGCAGTAGCTAAAAATTTCACTTCGTTTATGAGTACGATTTATTTTCCCCATTTATTTCACAAAATGAAGAAATATTTCAGAGGACAAATTTCATTAAATCATCAATTGATATCATACCTGAGGAGGTGCATAAAGATCATCCTCTTTTTCAGAATAATCAGGCAGAGGTTGAGTCAGAAACCGCTCCCTCGTTGTTCCATACGACTCGGTAGACATGGGTCGAGCCTCAAAGGCAAAGGTCGAAGGTTGCAGCTTACGCTGGACCATGGTCTTTCCTGTTGCCATGGTGACAGGAACTCACTGATGACAGTTTCCTCTCATTCTGCAAGTTATGAGGCAGAGGAGGAAGTTGAAAACAGTAATTAGCAGTGTTGTATGCCTCAAGACCAGTCTTGAGACCGAAAATTGTGTCCTCGCTCGGCCTCAGAGGCTAATGTCTTGATGTCTTGGGCTTGAGGCCAGCTCTAGGCACTGATAAACAGGCTCATTTTTCAATGTTGAAAATGAGTCAATTTGTCCCGAGAAGTTGTCCCTGTCCTGTATACAGTTTACAGAACTTTGTTTATTAGCACTCAAACCTAAGTATTCCAATAGAATGAAACAAAAATGAAAAATTATTGATCATTTTCACAGAGAAAATGCTGGATAAATTATCAGCATTTTTGTGTTTATGATGTGTTCTTTGCAAATCAGCAGGAATTACTGGGAGGAGTGGTTTGTGTGTGAGGGTTTGTGTGTGAGTTTGTGTGTGTTGTGTTTGTGTGTGTGTGTACTTGTGTGTGTTTGCATACATGTATGTTTGTGTGTGCTTGTGTGTATTTGCTAGTGTATTTGTGTATGTGGCAGGGCGCGACAAACCCGCTTGCCCGTTTGCCCGGGGCAAGTGAAAACCACGGGCGGGCAAGCAAAGATCAATTTCAATTGCCCGATCGGGCAAGCAGTGATTTTCAAAATGAAAACACAGACATTAGCTTGATAGAACTTGGACAA